>JAUEKW010137497.1:0-19997 GCA_032274785.1 Ajuga reptans
TTTGTGACAACAAGTGGTCACAAATAACTTATTATTAGTGACCACAATTGTGGTGGTCACAAATAACTTATTATTAGGGACTACAATCATGATCTCAAAAAATGGTCTACAAAAGACTTTTTTTTTTTTTTTAGTGATTCTTATGAATAATCATAACAACACCAAAAAGTATGCATATAATAAAGCTAACTTGCAATCAGCTATATTGCTAAAAGTACCGAATGACATATTGTTTGGTATATTAGTAATAATAATGATAAAATCATCATATTCAAGTTTGATTTCCATGAATTAGGTTATGTAGCCCATGCATCATTTAATCCAATTTGCTCATGCACCTTCTTGTATGTAATCTAACATTTAATTAACACTTACACATACAAACGTAACATACTTTGTAAAAGAATAAAAATAGAACTCATTAAGAATATGTGGACACGCGTAATTTCAGAGATTATTATTGACTAATAATCAGGCTGCCGTGGGTGTTTTAAGATGGTAATTTGTACACGTGTGTTACAACCAGAATTTTTTTATTAGGGGGACTGGGTATATAAGTTCGAATAGAAGGACCTGGCAATGGGTTAATTTTGAAGATAATTTATTTGTTACTTGTTGGGGCGTAATATTTTTGTTTATTACCACATCTTTTTTTCCTCCCCCATCTAGTGGGGGGATGGAGATATTTATAGAAGTCTTAATTGCCTTTTAAGCAGGAGAACGTGTATGCAACCTGGCCGGCCGGGGTTCGACTGGGGTCCCTTATGAGGGACACGGGGTACTTTAGGGTCCATGCAAGGGGTCGGCCGAGTTCGCCGTGGTATGAGCTCATTGTCCTCAGCCCCTTTGGGTTTCTTTGAGCAGCGTCAGACGATCTCCCCCCAGGTCGTGTTGATCGGGTAGCGGTCTCCCTTTTGTAACGGGCTTGGGGGAACGAGCAGATGGTTGGCCGGTTGGCCATGTTAGGGGACGAGCTCCAGACGCGTGCTGAGCTGTATAATTTTATGCCGCATGGCTATTCTGGCACGATTACGGGGTGCTTTTGTGGCAACTATCCACAATTGCCCCCCCCCCCCCTCCCGAGTTCGCGGGGCGTGGCGGACTGTAGTCGCGCGAACTCAGCATTTTGGCAGGCGGGAAAACTTGAAAATTTAAAACTGTTGGGGGACACGTGGTGCCCATTTGGTGGAGAGACATTTCACTTTTCTTTCGTGGCTACGGCATGCCCACGTATCGACCGTTGATTGGTCCAGATGGCGGTGCCGAATCCTGACCGTTGGGATGCTTCAGATCCTGACCATTGGTTTTTTTTACCGTTGAACTTCTTTCCCCTATATAAATACCCCCCATTTATTTTACTGTTCTCTTTTACTTTTAACTTTTAGAGAGATGATTTTTGCGAAGAGAGTGTTTGTGTCTTCCGTTATCACCCCATTTCAGATAATTCTGAAAGCCCGTTTCTCTTACTTTTTTTTCAAAAATGGAGAGGGAACATCCGGTGGATACCGCTCTTCTGATAGAGGATTTGAGGGACACTCGCTATACAGAGGAAGATATCTTTCCCGCGGTCGGGAGTCCCCCCTTTGGGGACCCGCGGCTCAGCATCCACGGGGAGGAGGCCCCGGGGCCCAGCACGCCAGAGATGGCACCCGAGCTGAACGAGGAAAAGGTCTTGGCTGTCACCGGAGTGCTGGATAGGGAGATCCAGCAGGAATCTGGAGAAAATGGAGGGGCTGTCTTTCCCGAGGGTGCCCCGATTATGTATGACGGGAGAGATGTAGATTATAGGGTGGAATTGAGAGGCTTCATGACCTTGGAGACATTCGAACGTTATCCGGAATCTCTACACATACCCGATGGTGAGGTCTCAGTATTCGGTGGGCCAGAAGTCGATTCCGGCAGTCGGCCTCCTTGCAGGATTGAGCCTAGCCTTAACGCCGCCTGTGAGGAAAGATGGGCGAGCTCGGTAACCACGTAGGAACTATTCACTTGGACGCTGAACTCAAAGGTCCTGGGGAACGTACGCTTCATAGTGTCGTTTCCCCAGGAGCGGGCTGATAGGCCACCACCGGGCTGTGTGGCGATAAACTACCATCTACTCAAGGCCGGCCTGCGCTTTCCATTGCCCCTGCCCGTGAGCGCCTATCTTCAATTTTGGGAAGTTGCCCTAACTTAAATTATGCCCAACGGGTGATTTTTTCTCATCGGGATGATGATCATATTTCGTATGAAGGCGCCTGTACCCACGCCGAAGGAGCTGTCTTACATGTATCAGGTCAAGCGTAAGATAGGCGGGGAGGGTTGGTACTAGCTCTCTGGGGAGGACGATGTCTGGGGGGGAGTTATTCAAGGGGTTTCCGGATTCTATCCCGGACTGGAAGGACAAGTGGTTCTTCGTGGGCGGGGACTGGGTATCCCCGGTCCCCTCCGAGCTCGGGGGCCCTCTGGATTGTGTTAGTGTCCCGACCAATTTCTGCTCAATCCAAGGTTAGTGTCGTCCTAGTTGGCTCATTCGAGCTCGTATTTTCTAATATTAATTCAATCTATGATTTGCAGATTGCGGGAATCTTTTTTGGTATCAGAGGAGTTCCTTGCATATCTTAGGGAGACAAGAGAGGAGAAGCCCGATCTATACGACGTAAGGATAGAAGTCATCGCGATGAATCTTGTAGATTACGGGCTACACATCGCCCCGCATAGGACCTATCCATCATTTTACTGTAAGTCGTTATCGTCTTCTCTTCATCTTTTTGTTGTTTGTTGGGCCCCCCTATTTTTTTTTACTTTGTTTGCCTGGTGCAGCTTCTGTCGCAACCATGTCTCCGAGGGATCAAAGTGTTCCTCAGCGGGCTGGGGGCGCGCCACTGCCCGTGGTCCTGTTACGGCAGGTGCCCGTCCTAAGGAAAAAGAAGCTCTCGGTGCAGAAATGCCGAGCTGCCGGCAAGGGCAAAAAGGCCTTACCCTCGTCCTCTCTGATGTATGCGCCGCCTATTTCGGTGAAAAGTGCAAAGAAGCGGGGTTCGGCAGAGCACACTCCTCCTCCTCCAACCAAGCGGGTAGCCTTGGAGGCATCAAGCAGGGAGGCCACCCCAGGGGCTAGTAGGGGGCCCGCACCGGCGGTGGGTGGCTTGGAGGAGTGCTTGCTGGGTTGGAACCCTCAGCGAGCAAGAGAAGTCGAGCGGATGCTGACGTAGGTTTCTTGTCGGCTTTCCTGATGGAGTACGTGAGGTCGTGCTCTCCATCATCTTCCCCAACTCCCGGGATTCTGCCGATAATTAGAGCTGCAATAGAGGTTCCCGCGCATGCTTGGACGTCCGGCATGCAGCGATGCAGTGAAGAGTTGTCACTGAACGACAAGCTCGTGGGGTCGCTTGCCCTGATGGGAATGTCGATAGGGCTGCTGATGTCTGCTAATGCCGAGACTTCCCAACGGGACTTCATGAGTCCCGCCCTATGAACGGCTCTGCTCAACATCTAAGCTGAGCAGAAAAAAGTGGAAGAACTGACAGCTGTCCAGGCGGGGCTGAGGGAGGAACTTGTCGCGACTTCAGTAACACCGGAGAAGGAGAGGACTGAAAAGAAGATCGCCCTGAAGCTCGAGGAAGAGCTGAGGGCGCTGGGCAAGGTGCAAGAGGCAGCCCTTGCGGAGTGGGAGCGACAGCTCCGGGCTCGTGAAGAAGAGCTCGCCGCTGAGAGGGCTCGACGTGAAGAAGAGCTCGCCGTTGAGAGGGAGTGAATCGCTGCTCTAGAGGAAGGGCGGGCCGCAGCTGTAAATACGGCTGTCGAGGCTTATGAAGCCGGAGAAGGAAATGTTGTCGTAAATAATGGTTACGTCTACCCTTACGTGGATGTGATCAAAAAGGTTCGCGAGCGGTTGCTCCCTGCATGCTGAATTGATAGGCTTCGTAGCTGGCAATGCTACCAGCGCCGAGGTGGATTGGGAGGCTCTGGGAGGTCCCCCTTCCACTGCTAAACGCGAGGCCCTGGGACTTTCTTCTGCCGGGGATGTGCCGGTTGATCCCATTGTAGAAGAACCCGCTGCGGAGGACCCCACGTCGTTGTATTAGGGTAGATATTTTTGGTGTTCCTTTTACAACTATTATAGTAAGTAATTATTTTTAAACTTATGGAAAGAATTACTTTTTGCTCTACATCGTTTATTCAGTTATTATTTATGTCGTGAGACTTAGTGTTTTGTAAACGTCTTTCATTTTCCACGCTTACAAGATTTCTTTGATTTCTTTAGTATTTTTCTTACTTCTTTTTCGTGCTCGCCACTTAAGGCGTCATTTTCATGCTCGCCGATTGAAGTGAGTTTTTTCTATTTCTGCTCGTTCGAGGATGAGACTTTTTATACTCGCCACTTTAGATGAGTCTTTTCTGCTCGTTCGAGGATGAGACTTTTTATGCTCGCCACTTAAGGTGAGTCTTTTCCGCTCGTTCGAGGATGAGACTTTTTGTTCTCGCCACTTAAGGTGAGTCTTTTCAGCTCATTCAAGGACGAGACTTTTCTGCTCGCCACTTAAGGCGAGTCTTTTCTGATTGGGATGTATCCATAGTTTTCATAACAATGTGTAAATTTATTTAGAGAACGGATCGGGTATATTACATAGCTCGGCTGCTACTAATAGCCTCATTGATAATACTTCTTTAGATGTTGGGCGTTCCATGGGTGGCCGAGCTTCTTCCCGTATGGATCCTATAATTCATAGGCCCCATTCGGGAGGCTCCTTAGGATATTGTAGGGGCCGTCCCAGTTAGGAGAGAAGAACCCGGTTTGTAAGGCCGGGACTATTTCCATCATAACTAAGTCATTTGTCTGAAAACTTCAAAGTTTGGCTCGTTTGTCATGAAATCTTTCGAGGCGGTGTTTGTACACAGTATTCTGACTCTCTGCTTCGGTGCGCCGTTCTTCAATAAGGTCGAGGTCGACCCTCAATGCTCTATTATTTTCTCGATCATCGTGGTTGAGCGTTCGATGCGTTGGGGCCCCGATTTCGATTGGCACAACGGCCTCAGTCCCGTAAGCGAGGTGAAAGGGGTCTCACCAGTTGAGGTCCTTGAGGTCGTCCGATATGACCAGAGGACACCCGGTAGTTCCTCCGCCCAATATCCTTTTATCTCAGTGAGTTGAGCTTTCAGCGTGTGCTTGAGCACTTTATTAACGACTTCCACCTACCCGTTAGATTGTGGGTGGTAGGGTGTAGCGAAATGTGTTTTGATTTGGAGGCCGATGTAGAACTCCTTGAACTTCTGGTTGTCGAACTGCTTGCCATTATCCATCACCAGTGATCGTGGGATACCAAATTGGCAGATAATGTTCTTCCAGACGAAGTTAACGCTCTTGGTTTGGGTGATATCCGTGGGGGTTCAGCTTTCACCCATTTGGTGAAGTAGTCGACAGCGACCACTGCCTGTTTGAAGCCACCCTTGGCTTTTGGGAAGGGTCATATGAGATCGATTCTTCATTTTACGAAGGGCCAGGGGCTCCGCACCGAGGTGAGGTTCTCGGGACGAGCTCGAATGAGCGGTGCGTGTCGCTGACAATTTATGCATGATCGCGCATGCCGGGTGGTGTTCTTTTTCAGTGTTGGCCAGAAATACCCTTGGCGCAAGATTCGGTGTGCCAGAGCTTTCCCTCCGGTGTGGTTCCCGCAGGCCCCCTCGTGAACTTCGGCAAGGACGTACCTTTTCTTTTCCTCACCCACACACCTCAATAAATGGGCTGAGAACCCCCTTTTTGTAGAGGTGGCCTCCGATCAGCGTGTAATGCGAGGCGCGGATCCTTAGTTGATGCGCTTCGAAACGGTCGTCAGGAAGCTGCCCTATTTTCAGAAACTGGATGATGGGGGTCATCCAGGTAGGGGAAAGCATTGTCCTATCTGCAGGCACGTCACGTTAGTTATGGAAGGGGCCGTGGCCAGCCAGGCCAAGGCATAGGCTTGGGCGTTCTTGGCCCGGGGTATTTGCATAAATTAGGTCGAGATGAAGTCTTTGGCTGACTTCAACATGAGCTGTTGATATTGGATCATTGTGTCCTCCTTGGGGACGTAACTCCTGTTGATCTGGCTGGTGGCCAACTGGGAATCGTTGTATACCAATAGCTCTTGGATCCCTAGTGATTTGGCTATGTCCATTCCCATAAGTATGGCCTCGTACTCGACCTCGTTGTTCGTGGCTTTAAATTTAAATCGAACCATCGTGCACAGGCACTATTTCTCGGGAGATGCTCTATCGAACATAAAGCTGGGGAATGAACTCGAGGATAAAGTCGTCCAAGGCTTGGGCTTTTATTGCAGCTTGTGGGGCGTAGGTGATGTCGAACTGGCTTAGCTCGACTGCCCACTTTAGGAATCATCATGCTGCATCACAGCGCTGTAAAACCTGTCGTAAGGGGTGGCAGGTAAGTACCTCAATGGAATGTTCATAGAAGTAAGGTCGCAACTTGCATACGGCCATTATCAGGGCGTAAGTGAGTTTCTCCATCACGGAGTAGCGTAGCTCCGCGTCGTGTAGAGACTGGCTGACGTAGTATATCGGGAGCTGCTCCCGGTCCTCTTCCCGGATGAGTAATGTGCTCATCGTGTCACAGGAGACTGCTAGGTATAAGAACAACCTTTCTCCGGGTAAGGGTTTAGACAGGAGGGGGACTGTTGTCAGAAACTCCTTCAATCTCTCGAGAGCGACCCTGCAGGGGTCATCCCAATGGAATTTTATCCCCTTCTTGATCGACTCAAAGAACGGCTTGCATTTATCCGAAGATCGGGAAATGAAGCGGCTTGATGCGGCTACCCTTCTGGCCAGACTTTGTATGTCCTTAACCTTCTGGGGAGGGCGCAGGTCCATGATCGTGCGAATCTTCTGGGGTTGGCCTCTATGCCTCACTCGCTGACCCTGAAACCTAGGAATTTACCCGCGCTGACCCCAAATGCACACTTCTTGGGGTTGGGATTCATCTGGAACCACCTCAACGTTTCGAAGGTCTAGCCAAGGTGTCGTACGTGGTCGGCCCTAGCTCGCTCTTTACAAGCATGTCGTCTACGTAGACCTCCATGGTCTTCCCAAGTTGATTGGCGAACATTTAGTTCACCAATCTGTGGTAAGTGGCGCCAATATTTTTTAGGCCGAACGGCATCCTAGTCTAGCAAAAGAGACCGCGATCAATGATGAACGCGGTTCGCTCCTGGTCTTCCAGGTGAAGAGAAATTTGGTGATACCTGGAGTAGGCGTCAATGAACGTCATTACCTCGTGCCCGATAGTGGTATCGACTAGCTGATCTATGTGAGGTAGAGGGAAGCTGTCCATGGGGCACGCTTTATTGAGGTTAGTGAAGTCGATGCACATACGCCACGTACCGTTGGGATTGACGACTAAGACGGTATTTTCTACCCAGTCTGGATAAAAGATTTCTCTGAGCAGCCCGTTGCCGAGCAGCTTCTAGACCTCATTTTTTAGAGCGTCGTATTTTTCAGGGCTGAACCTCTGCCTTTTCTGCCAGACCGGGAGGGCCTCCGGACGGACGTTCAGCCAGTTGAAAATGACCTGGGGTTGACTCCCTTATGTCCTCGCTTGTCCATGCGAAGACGTCTAAATTCCTTTGGAGGAATTCCACCAGTGTCGTCCGGTAAGGTTCCCTGAGTTCGGATCCTATCCTTAGTTCAATCTCCGAGTGATCAGGGTCCATCTGGACGCTTGTGAGTTCTTCTACGGGTTCGGCGCGTCTTCGTTTAAGATCTTTCCAGGGTTGGGTCTCCTCAAGGGCCGGTCCTTCTATCGCGTCGCTGATATCCATAGGCTAGGGGCCTCAGTATTAGGAGAGGCAATGATGCGTCGAGGAAGGTCTGGTCCTTCTATCATGTCGAGGAAGGGTGGTGACCCGCTACTTGCGCCTGGTGGGGTGTTGTCGGCTGCGGTGGCGTTGAGCTCCATTGGCCGGACTCCCAATGAGCACTCCCGCGTTGTGAGCTGGTTGCCGCGTATGGTGATGGGGCCTTGGGAGGTTGGGCACTTTAGGCAGTAGTGGTAAACCGATACCACGGCCTGGAAATCCATCAGGAAACGCCGCCCCACAATGCAGTTGAAGATCGATGATTAATCCACAACCTTGAACATGATGTTACGAGACAGGTTCCTGTCCCCATCCTCTACCATCACGACCAGGGACATCTGGCTTAGCGGTCTAATGCGCCCGTCCCCAAAATCCAATATGACATCGCTGTAGGGTTCCAGGAACTGGTCCAACTTGCCCAATCGCCTGTACGTGTTGTAGAAGAGGATTTTACCATAGCTTCCAGTGTCCACCATAGTTCGGTGGATTAGCGCTCCATGGATTCTCAACGCAATCACCAGTGCGTCGTTGTGAGGGTGCAGTAGGCCGGAGGCATCCTCTTCGTTGAAGCTGACCTCCCGCCGACAAAGGCGATGTGCAGCGTGAATCTCGTTAAACGGGGGTTGAGAATTAAAGGAGGTCGATGAGGCATCTTCTCGGGACTCGAGATCCAGATGGGGGGCTCGGGACGGCCCCCCCTTGCTCATGCTAACATGGGCAAGAGCAGTTCTCTTCGTTGCTTTCGGCGGAGGGTGGACTGTTCTGGTACGCGTTGCGCAAGGCTCTGAATTGAGCCTTTTGGGCCCGCTTGCTGTCTCACGACGCCTCACTATTGATGCGGCCCATCAGGAGGATCTCCTGAGGAGGGTTTCCCGCCAACTCATTCTCCTGTAACTGGGGGGACTGACCTCACAGGGGTTGGCGAGGGGGTTCCTCATTACGTTGCGGGCGCCAGTCACACTGCCCGGACCGGTCTGAGTGAGGGGAGATGTCCGCTTGACAGGGAAGACGATTCTTTTTTATTTACTGTTTATAAAATTAGGAAATTTAGTCATCCTACTTAATATAATAATAGAATCGTCCCAAATTAGAAACCTAGATATTTTTCCGCCCAAAGCATATTACTAATTTCAGTAAATACGTTTTTAGTAAATCCGCAGCATTGGAATGGAAAAAATCACCATGTTAGTCCATAATCTTTGCCTCAATTATAGGAATCATATTAGTTTTAGAAAACTGACACAATTTGTCCATAATATTTCCTTGAATTTTAGGAATCATATCAATTTTAGGAAATATGCATTATTGGTATAGATTATATATGACACATATTATAGGTACAAAATATATATGGTACAAATTTTAAATTTTAAATTTTTAACTTATTCCGTTAAAATACAGTTCAAGATTCTCGCAATATAAGAAGGAAAATAAATGTGCATAATCTAAGAAAGAAAATAATTTACATACGCAAATTTCCATGGATACAATATTACCACACTTCGACAACATAATAGGCTCAGTCGATCAAGCATTTCTAACTCATTCGTATATCAGCTATGCTCCATCCGCGCTGAGACTATGATTTTTGTCCGCTATAAACTGGCTCCCATAAAGTAGCACAAATCAATTGTTCACTCTGCCCAAATTCAGCGCAAAATTATGCCCATATTTTTTACAAAAATCTGTTCAAAATTAGCGTAAATTATCCTCCGATTATCCTGCAACCAGTTAGTATTTAGTGTAACTTTCCTATTTTGACGTATGATTTCTATGCATATATAAATCTGAGCTATGTGTGAAAAATAACATCGTTATTCATTGTTGTTTCATCGCCAACCACTCGTCAAAAATAACATGCCTTCTTTGTTGTTGGCTCAAAAAGCGTCAGCTCTGCAGAACGGCCTGAAAAGAAAATCTTAAATGATATGACTTTTGTGTATGTATATTCCTACACGAACTATACGGTTAAATAGTTTTGTGTTATTTTGTCTTCAGATCAAATGTACTTATTGTTGTTTTGTCTATTCTTAGTTACAAGATACATGACTTGGTAATCTTCGGAATACATTAAACTTAAATCTATGAGGAGGATTTAGAAATCAACTATAATTGGAAAGAAGTACGAAACATATGCACAAAACAATGCATGTAATATTGATATTGAATAGCTGATTGAGGTGGATGGGCTGAACTCACTAATTTTGGACCCGATTGTATTTTGGATCTACAAGACCCGACATGACACAGGTCGTTGGCCTGACAGACTAGGCCGGGTCGGCTTGCCCGAATTGCCACATCTACTTACGATACATAAACCATACTAGATTATCAACATAAACTCTATGCAAAGATGATATAAATATTTATAGTTAAAAAAATATTAAATGTACTTCATACTTACTCAAATATCTATGTTTTTAATATTTTTTACTAACTTTTTCTTTTCTTAACAAATACGTAAATTTTCATCACTTATTAAATATTGACTACAATATTTCACTATGTTATAACCATATAAATATATTAATTTATATTTATATTAAATATATAAACCGTGCATCGCACGGGGATTATACTAGTTTATCTTAAAATTATTTTAGTCCCAATCAAAATAGGGGTGTGCAAAGAAGAATTTGTGGTGGCATTAGCCGCCGCCTTATGTAAATCATGACAAAATTTAAATTTGAATACTTGAATAATAAGAAAATAGAAATTTGAATATTTAAATATTAAATAATAGTTTTATTTCCCAAAATTCTAAAAGAGTAAAATTTGTCCAAATGATTTCTCTTTTAGTATATAAGGGATAAGGGATATTGAAAAGAAAATGCAAAAACAAAAAAAAAACAAAAAACAAAAAAAACAACGTTTATGCTAGCTGTCATCAAGATAGAAGAACTAACATGGGGACGGGGAAAACATTGCAACAAAATTAGGAACAACACGTGAAATGTACGTGCATTTCAAGAATCATACCTGTGGACGCGTGTCTTTTAATTGATTATCCAGAGTTAATAACCAATGGGATGTGGTTGATTAATTTAATGAGTAGTGGACACGTGTAACACAACCAGAAATTTGTATTGTGTGGGAGGTGAATGTACTTATCAAAGTAAAGACGTCAATTGAAAGAGGTGTAAATATTTTCCTTTATTGAACGAGTAGTGTGAGAATAGAGCTTTTACAAACGTTTATATTTCTTTTTTCATGGGGAGATTCCAAAGTCCCTTTCCTAATGGGGGGATGGGGGTATTTATAGGGGTTTAGTAACCGTCATATAAGTAGGTGGCCACCTCGGCTGGGTCAGTCGGTTACGAGCTCCAGCTCGGTATGGAACTTCCTCGCCGGGGAATGAGTTCATGCTTCGTGCGGCTTGGGAAGTTTTCTCGGCCTGGGAAGGTGTCCTTCAGGTCGTGAGCTTCAGGACGGGCTTGAGGTGTGCCCTAATGGTACCAGGGCTGTCGATTTTTCCTTGTAACGGGCTAAGGAAACGGGCAGCGATACTGCTCACTTATCGTGCTGTGAATTTGTGCCACGTGTCCCAGGTCTGGGTATCGCGGGATGACCATCCACAATACCTTTTGGGTGAAGTAAGAATTAGTACAGTACGTGTTGAGTTAGCACCGATTCTTGTAGTATACGACTTTGTTTATCGTTTTCTATATAATTATGCTTGGTGTATAGAAACACAATGGATGTGTTTTGCTGAGTTTGGCACAACTAGTTGTGCTTAATTCAACCTAAGGTGCACAATCTCTTACAAACTCCTATCAATAATTATAATATCATCAAACAATTACACTTTTCAACATTTACTCTAATCGTTAAACAATATCAATTAACAACATCTTACACACATGTACATTACATCATCTTTTATAATTAAATATTATTTTTTTAACCCTACAGCCGCTCAAACAAACACCTTCGTAATACATCACATTATATTTTATAATTAAATATTATTTTCCAACCTACAGTCACTTCTACAACCATCCAAACAAGCACTCATTTTTTTCTTTCATCAACTACTCACATCCAACGACGGACCTACATTGGGGCCAAGGGGGGCACTGGGTCGCCCTGGCCCCATGAGAATGTACTATATTATAGGTGTATTTTAATTGATTTTAATACAATTTAATTAGAAAAATAAATAATTGTTTTATTTAATTTGAAGAATTATTTAATAATACTCAATTAATATATTTTTAAGTATAAGCAGGTTGATTATACGCTACCCACACCCTACTAAATGTATGTCAGGCTAATTTATCTAATATTTAAAATTTTGAGTCTAATATATAAGACTTTAATTACTCTCTGGCATACTCAAAGTTCTATCTCTATTTGGTATAAATTTTGTCTTCTAACCTTAGAGTATATACTTAAAAAAAATGACCCGGTGAGACGAACTTCTAAATTCCCCTGTAAATGCATGGGTCCCCCTCGATAAAATTTCTGGGTCCGTCACTTCTCACATCAACCACTTTACTTCAGCCAACAGTGTCATAGTAAGTTTCCAGCCCCAACCAAACACAGTCAATTAAATTTTATTAATATTGCTGAGTACACATATATATAATGTACAATGGAAGGATCTACAAGATATGAATACAAGATTAAACGATGAATAATCACAACGTCACCTGAGTACGGTCTGGACCTTACCTGGGGCATAGGGGTGATTCTATGCAACATGTGCAGGCACTGTCTACACTATTCACATTCGAATATTTTATTAATATAAAATATATTAATAAAATATTCGAATATAAGTGATGCAGGCACTACCTGTACATGCAATTAAGAATTTCTCGGGGCATAGCTAGGTCTGGTCTGACCCAATCAGCCACATTATCGTACAGAAATCATTATGTGTCCTGCAGAAATAACATTTCCATTTCGATGGAAAAGAGTACTACAAGAATGTTTTAACTTATTCCTGTAAGCACTTCAAAACTAAAATAAAATGGAACTTATGAATATAAAAGAAAACGTGACATGATCTTATACAAACAAGTCAATGCGAAGGCAACTTTGCCACAAGAAGAATGAATCAGAAGTTGGAGAAGAAAATAAAATATAAAATAGAGAAATAAAATGGAGAGAGAAAAAAAGAGACCTTTAAATTATATATATTATTATTATTATTTTCTTTTTTTTTGTTTTAGTCTCATTGTAAGAAATAGACTATTATTAGCCTTATAAGGGATATATTGTGATATTATCATTTCTTAACTACTATTATTTGGTAATTCTTACTAAAACCCTCTACTAAAATGAGTTTCGGTAGTATTCTACTGTTATACCTTGCTTATTAATCTTGCCAAATTGACCATATAATTACTAAGGCCTAAATTGGTCATATAACTAGTATGATAAGATATTTTCATCTCAAAAAGAAAAAGCTATATTGGCCATATAATTATTCTGCACTGCTAGAGTAAGCATGATACGATATTTTCATCTCTAAAAGAAATAAATGGAAATTTTAAGTCGAGGATATAAGTGTATTTTTCTTTTCTTATTGACTAGACTATTATAAGGGATATCAAACAGATAAGAGTATGAAATACTGAAATATAACATACTCTACCAAATGTATGATATATAAACCTGCTAAACTATATAACGGTAGCTACTCATCATTTCCTTTATCTTAATAAGACTACTAAATGAGCCCGTAAAGTAGAACTATGGTAATAAAAGTGAGCTATTTAGGTGTTCGGAAAAGAGAGCTTGAGGAATGAAGCCTGGTCCAGGATCAATCGAAGATGTAAAACAATGATCTTGGAACAGCCTTCATTCCCAAGGCCCCCTTTCCTTCATTTCTTCACTCTCTCTCTCTCTCAATCTCTCTATTGATTGAGCAATGATAGTTAAAAAGTTGGAAGAAGCTGAAAGATGCAAAGCACTCAATTTTCACAAAAGTAGGCAGCAGCAAATGAGAGTTATTTATATTGGGGGGAAAAACATGAAGTAATGGGCAAGAGAATGAAGAAAAAATGGGGTCCCACTTTGGAGAGATTCGTTAATAATGAAAAAGGGAGTGATTAGGTAGACTTTGGATTGATGTATTTGTCTTACACTTAAAGCATCTATTCAACTGTATGGGCTCTTTGCTGTCATGTGTCACTCTAGTCTGTCATACATGTGCACTGAATATAACGAGGATTTCTTGGGGGTGGGGGAGGATCTTACTGCAGTAACCCCATAGATATGAGAGGATTTTTTTAGCATCACTTTTGTTAGGGTTTTGGGTATCAACCAAAGTTCCATCTAAGTTAAATATAAGTAAGATCATGGACATATTAGATTGTGTATGTTTCTCCATTGAGCTTGGCCCTAAGCGGAAAATATCATACCAACTGTATGTGGAGATTGGAGCCTGCCAAGTTCTAGCAAGTGGTATCAGAGCATGGTTGACCCTTAACCATGTTGTCTGAATCCCTGGTGCCTGGAGGACAAGCCGACAAGCCGACTAGCGGTTGAGTGAAGGGATCTTTCAGCGGTTGAGTGAAGGGGATCTTCGCGTGTACAACGCAATACAACGCACGGGGTGCGGTTGAGTGAAGGGGAGCTTCGCGCGTACAACGCAGTACACACTTGGGCTCGAATCGAGTTTGGCACAAGAAGTACGTAAGACTTGGGCAAATGACATTGGGTGGCTGAGACACAAAGTGCACGTAAGGCTTGGGCAATCGCATTGGGTGGCTGACTCGGTGGTCCTTTGATGTCAACCAAAGTCCCACATCGGCTAAATATGGAAAAGATCATGGGCATATTAAACTGGACAAGTTTCTCCATTGGTATGAGGTCTTTTGGAGTAAGACCCAAAAATAAATCCGTGAGGACTTGGCCCAAAATGAACAAATATCATACCAACTGTAGAGATTGAAGCCCGCCAGGTTCTAACAACTTTAAAAAAATCTTTTATACCCTATTTAACAACATCACCCTCCAATTGTGTAAGTCACCAATTGTAAAACTACACAATTGCAAATCATAAAAATTTGATTGTGAATCGTGAAATCCAATCATGTATCTAAAACTGCAAAATCATGAAATCTAATAGTAAACCGTAAAATCCAATCATGAACCGTGAAATTCAATCGTGGATATAATCATTAATCGTCAAACAATACAATTGAGGGTAGAAAGAAAGAAAGAAAAAAAAACAAAAAACAAACGTCGGAGAGAGAAAAAAAAGGAGGAAAAGAAAAAGAGGTAAGCCAACAATGCTGGGAGAGAAAAGAAAAATAGAAAAGAAAAGAAAAGAAAAAGGGAAGTTGGGGGAGCAGTCTTAAATAGAGATGTCAATTTTATCCGCAGAGTAAGGTTATCAAGGGATAAAATAGTAAATGAGTAGGACAGTGTCCGAGGTTTAAGGTAACGAATAGGACATCGTCCATATGAGCCAAATTCTATTAGAGTAGGGGTAGGTCGTAGGGTATGTGTTTAGTTTATACCTGCCTATCCAACACACCTACTCGATGTATATATATATATATATATATAACATTTATGTATATAAATATGTATATATTCTACATTCTCACTCACTAGTTATTACGTTAGGGAATTATATTATCAGAATTAGGTGCGGAAATCAAGATGTAAAAAATCATACAATTACTGAATTAGGATTTTGAGTCTCATGAAAAATAGATCACACAATTTGCTTGAGTTTTATAAACAAGGTAGCCCGTTTACCCACGAGTACCCACACACTCATCGGATCATGCATGTACCTTACTTGAGGATAAAATATAAAAAAAGATGGGCGGATACAAAAAAAAGTCATGTATCTTACGTAATTTTAATTTGTCCTGTAAGTTTCGAAAATGTCCAATTTAAGGACAAATCTCGCCGCATGTTACTAATTTCGCCAGAGGTGCTGACGTGGCGCGGATGGGACCCTAAAAATTGAGAATTTCTGGTGAAACTACAGATGTGGTTGTAGATACACAAATTTTGTATCCAATCAAAAGTTGCCACAAGTTAAAATCTTGCAGATATTATTAAATTTCATATTAATTTAGTAATTATCCAAAAAGATAATGATAGATATCAAATCATGGCGGACCAATCAAATTGCTTCATTATAGGTCTGAACCCATTAAGGTTTTCTACCCTACGACTATAAATAGGGTCTCATTCTCCACCAAAATTCACAACACAAGTTCAAGAAGCAAGTGGAGAATTTCAGAACAAAAACAACTTCGGCGTTCTTCGGCATTCATCAAAGCTTGGCGTCGTTCTCCAATAAATCCATCAAGAAGTGGCGTTTGATTTCGGGATCAAAGTGTGAAACCCCTCTGATCGGTATTATTCAAGTCAAAGTTCAAACGGTATTCTTCGTGGATCCAACGACATTCTACACATATTCAAAGGTGTTCGTCACGGAGATCACCAGAATAATATTTAATTCGAAATCAAGCTATCAAGCCTTCGAATTAACGTTATAGAAGTCAAATCCAAATGCGGGAAAGATCAAGATATCAATTCTTCCATCAAATCTCAAAGTCAATCAAAAGTCAACTTGAAGAGAAGAATCAGAGGATTACTAGAGATTGTAATCACAAATCCTTGATTTGATTTAATAAATTTTGTTTGCACAATTTTTTCTATTTGTTTTATTTAAGAGATAGAAATTTGTTGTTACAGTGGCAATTGGTTACCCAGCTGGACATGTCACGCCATTAATTGCAACGTCTGTAATTTTGCCAAAAACTCCCCAATTTTTTAGGCCACATCAGAAACTCCGGCGAAATTTGTGAACTCCGGCAAGATTTATTGTTAAATTGGACATTTTCAAACTTACAAGACTCAAATTAAAATTACGCAAAATACAAAACTATTTTTTGGACTCACCCTAAATTATAGGACTAAAAACAAATTTCTTAAAGTGAATGTAGAGCTTAAAGTGCAACCTCAATAGTACAATCGTTATGTAGGTTGTGGACGCGTGTCTTTTAATTGATTATTAAGATTTAATAACCAATGGGATGTGGCTGCTTATCTTTATTAATTGGGACACGTGTAACACAACCAGAAATTTATATTGTTTGGGAGGTGAATGTACTTATCAAAGTAAAGATGTCAATGGAAATTGGCATAAATATTTGTCTTTATTGAACAAGCTGCGTGAGAATGGTGCTTTTACAAACGTCTATGCTTCTTTTTTCATGCGGAGATTCAAAAGTCCCTTCCCTAATGGGGGGATGGGGGTATTTATAGGGGTTTGGTAACCGCCATACAAGCAGGTGGGCACCTCGGTCGGGTAAGTCGGTTACGAGCTCCAGCTCGGCATGGGACTACGTTGTCGGGGATTGAGCTCATGCTCCTTGCAGCCTTCGGAAGTCCTCTCGGCCTGGAAGGACGTCCTTTAGGCCATGAGCTTCGGGGTGGGCCGAGATCGGGAGTCAAACTGCTAGGACCGATCTGAGTTTTAACTCTGGGGATAGCCTTAGAATGGGCTGAGTGATCGGCCTGAGGCATCGCCGAACTCGAGGTGCGTCCTGATGGCATCGGTGCTGCTGATTTTTCCTCGTAGTGGGCTGAGGGATCGGGCTGCGAGGTGGATCCTGTGATTCATTGGCGGGCAGGCTTCAAACGGGCTTGCGGACACGACCTGCTTGTTTATGGAGTTCTAAATTTGTGCCACGTGTCCCTGGTCTGGACGTTACGGGGTGACCATAAACAATTACCCCCCGAGTTCACGAGGTGCGATATGTCGTGGTTTTGTGAACTCATCTGTCTCGTTGGGCGGGAGTTTTCAATTTTAAATGAGTGAGACACGTGGCCGACACGTGTCGTTGATTTGGTGGAGAGATGTTTCATTTTGCGCACGTGGCTGAGAGGGGTCCACGTGTTCATCGCTGATTGGGCCAGATTGCAGCGATGAATCTGGACCGTCGGGCCTCTGTGGATCCTGACCGTTCAATTTTTTACTGTTTGACTTCTCCTTCGCCTATAAATACCTCCCCCACCCCCCATTTTTTCACTGTTCCTTTTTCTTTTTCACCCGGATTTTTAGAGAGAAGATTTTCACGTCTCAAGCACTTGCATCTTTTGCCTGGACCTCGTTTAAGGTAAACACCTAGCTCATTTTTCTTCCTCTTTTACATTCGTGTACTCAAAGATGGAGGGAAAGTATCCAAAGGGGGTGTTGGAGGCAAATTTAGAGGCAGCAGGTTACTCTCAGCAGGAGATATTTACGACAATAGGGAGCCCGCCTTTTGGGGATCCCCGACTCGGAGGTCACGAAGTCGGGGCCGTAGGGGTTGGGGCGTCTGGTGTTGACCTTGACTTGGATGAAGGAGATCTATCTTCATTTGCGGAAGCGTTAGATACCTAGATAGAGCATATCCCGGGGGTAGAAATTGTGGAGGAGGAGGAAGATGAGGGAATGGTTTTCCCTGAGGGGGTCCCCGATTTATACGACGGAAGCAAGGTAGATTATGGGGTCCCCTTGAATAATTTTATGACCCTAGCCCCCTTCATCCGATACCCGGATTCTCTTCATATCCCCGAGGGTGAGCCATCGATATCAGGAGGGCCCAAGATAGATTTTGAATGTCTTCCTCCACATCGGGTTGAACCGAGTACCAATGCGGCTACCGATGAAAAGTTTGCCAGCACTGTGACTGCTGGCGAGCTGTTTGCCTGGGCAAAGGCGTACCAGGTTCTTGCAAACGTACGTTTTATCGTTCCCTTGATGAAAGGACGGACATGCCACCTGCGGGCTGCGTGGCCATTAACTTGAACATGTTGAAGGTCAGGATCCGTTTCCCTCTGCCAATACTTGTGAGCGCGATTCTCCAGTTCTTGGGTGTTGCTCCCACCCAAATAACGCCCAACGGGTGGCACTCCTTGATAGGCACTATGATCGTCTTTCGCAAGAAATTGTGGCCATTGCCCACGCCGCAGGAGCTGTGCTACATGTTTCAGTTCAAACAAAAGACCATCGAAGAGGGCTGCTACTACTCCTCGAGCAGATCGGGGTCTAAGTTGTTGAAGGGACTCCAAGAGTCTATTCCGAGGTGGAAGGAGAAGTGGTTCTATGTGGGAGGGGACTGGATGTCACCAGTCCCGAGGGAGCTCGGGGGTCCCTTGGACCGTGTTTGTGCTCCAACTGACTTCTCCCCCTTGCGTGGTAAGTATTATCCCCTTTTAATTTACGCGAGCTCATCTCTTCTAATTTTAATTGGACCTATGAATTGTAGATCGCGGTTCTGGCATCAGAGGGGTTCTTAAAGAACCTCCGGACCACGAGAGGGGAGAAAATTGAGCTATACGAAGTGCGGCAAGAAATTACAGTGAAATCTCTCGCCGACCACGGGCTGCATATCGCTCCTCATAGAACTTATCCCCCTACCTTCCGTAAGTCTTCTTCTTGATCTTGTCAATTTGTAGTAGTTTTTTTTTTTACTTTTGATTTTTCTCTGCAGCCACTTTAGCCGAGGTAGAAATATCAAGAGGAAGTGAAGATGGCCCCCGTAAAAAAGAAGAAAATATCAGTGGACGAGCGCCGGGCTGCTATGAAGGCCAGACCAGTGGCTGTTTCTGCCCCGGTCACTACCTTATCACGCGCATCGGAACCATTAGTGCGAAAATGGGCTCCTGTTGCCGAGGCCACCCCCTCTCCCGTAAAGAAACAAGCGGTCGCGGAAATACTTTGCGGGGTGCCTTCCCCGAGGCCGAGCAAGGAGCCAGCGCCTGCAAGGAGCGGGATGGCCGGTATGGGGCCATGTCTGCTGGGGTGGGACCCCCAGCGGATCAAGCAAGTCGAAGAGATGGCCAAGTTGGGCTTCTTTCCATCCTTCTTAGCTGAGTACATCAGGTCTCGGTCTCCAGCATCTTCTTCTACTCCCGGGATTCCTCCGCTCATCCAATCTTCCATGGAGGCTCCTACACGGGCGTGGACAGCGGAAATGCAGTGCTGTAGTGAAACTTTGTCACTGAACGACAAGATTGTCGGTTCAGTAGCTCTGATAGTGAGGTCTCTGGGTTTGCTGATGTCCGCCAACGCCGAGACTTCAGATAGGGACTTCGTCACTCCGGTGCTCAGGACCGCGCTGCTCAACATACAGGCTGAGTAGAAGAAGGTAGTCGAGCTCAGTGTTGCCCAAGTGGAGTTGAAACAGAACTTGGCCAAGG
>JAUEKW010137498.1:0-11309 GCA_032274785.1 Ajuga reptans
TGACGTTGATGGTAGGAGCTGGGGTTTTTCGCCGCCGGCCGGCCGAGGACGCGGCCGTTCCCGGTCGGAAGAGGGCGGCGGGGCGGGGGCGGCGGGGATGACGTTGATGGTAGGAGCTGGACCGCCATTGGTTTGAGAGGATTGGGGGTTGTCGCCGCCGCTGCTGCTGCAGTTGCTCATTTTATTTTATGGCGGCGCGGCAGTGGCGGTGGTGGTGGCGGTGGAGGTGGTAGTTGTGGCTGGTTGTGGTGGTGGTGTATTCACAGAGGAGAGAGAGAATTAAAAAAAAGAAGACAGAGGAAAGAGAGAAAAAGATAGAGAGAGAAGACGTACCTGCTGCTCCACGTCACTCGCTGGCCGACTCGGGCACTACCCGATCGGCCAGCATAGAATTAGCCGTTGAGGAGAGAGAAATAGAGTGATTGTGATGATTTGATTGTGTAAGATGATGTTGATTGAGGAGAGAGAGATAGTGGTTGAGGGAGGTTGGCTCAAGCTCAACCTCCCTCAAACCAAACACAATGGTTGGCTCAGCCCATAGCAAACACACTATATTTTTTCATAAACAATAAATTCATGTTATATTCTACAATAATATTTTATATCAAGATAATTTCTCTAAACTTATGTTTAATCTAAATAAATCAACCTAATAATGGTTGTTTGGAAGTAGAATAAATAAAATTATCACTCTATATAACTCAGTATATATATGACAAATATAATTTCTTGTTTATGTGTCATTATATATCTCCTTCTTGATTTCAGAAGCCTTTATTTGTTTATTTATGAGTCGTCTTTTGTTATGATAGCCAAAGACATTAACGCTCTTCTGCAGTTTGTTTGATTTTATTGGAAGGGATTCCATTCGATTGCATCTTTGGCAATCCCAGAGATTTTGGAGATAAGTAGTCAGTACACTAGGACTATAATCCTCTTCTCGTTTCAAAATAATGAAGAGGGATGGATCTAAACAAAGACTATAAAACTCAAAATTCTCTTATCTAAGCCTATTTACAGACCCGTTGATAGCTGAGAGAACCATGAAACTAAACCCCTCTGGAAATGTCCAGAAGAATCTCAACGCCATCATCATCTTGTTCGTCATCATCACTGTCCTTGTCCTGCATGGTGAAATGAATCAATGGATTAACTTACAGCTCCTAAGAAAAATACATAGTTATAAATGCAATTTTATTTCACCTCATTCTCCTCCTCCTCAGCCTCCTACAGCAAGGGAGTTTCAAAACACCAAAAATATTAGAATTAAGAAACAGTTTTTACAAAACAAGAGACAAGTCAAGGAGCAAGAAAGCATACATTGATAAAATATTTGAGAGGATTTCGCCACAAATCATCCTTGATAATTTCACCAACTTGCTACAAGAAAATAAAAGAGATACACAAATGTGATAATTGTAAGAAAAATCAGCTGAACCACTTATCGAGAAAAGTAAATAAATAAGCCCAAGCTCATCTTGAGGCAGAAGTTACCTCATCCAAATCGCCCTTGTGCTGGGGTTCATTGAACCAGGAAAAGGAGCTGGATTTTACAATGTAATTCAAGTAAGAAAAGGAGCTGGATTTTACCACAGTCGCCAATGTACTAAAAATCCGTAGAAAGTATACATACAGATAGAGAAGACTTATTACTGGAGAAATTGTGAATAAAGTAATGAACAATAATGGCAGCACTAGGTTCAAGAAAATACGGTAGCTACACGCAGAAGGCACATCTAGACAGTAAAGCGATTTGGCAGATGCCTCCACACTTAAGAAACCAAGTTCAGGTCAATTTCTTGAGAAGGATTTACCATAAATGGACAATCTCTGACCGAAACTTTCAACTGAGGGCAACTTTTACACTTTTATCATTGAGCAAGTATCAGAAAAGAGAGATATTGAGCATAATCAGGATACATTGTTCTAGAAATAAAATGATTTGTTTAACGACCTCAAATATACAGCCCCATGTTTAACTGATAATAATCAGTATGGTGTTCAGCTTCTATTAAACAGGAACCAGAGTCCACAGAACCAACAAGAGGAGGGAACAAAGTAGATAGAAGACTAGCGTAATGGAAAGAGGATTGACTTTAGACATACCATGGGTTTTAAGTCTAAATGGCAGAAATTGGACCAATAAATAAAAATTTAGAGGGTATAATTGTACAAGTACCAGAAGCTCCGAAAGCACCCGGGGGAGTTTAAAGTGGTGGCTGCTTTTGGCATTGTTTCAAAGCAACGAAGCACAAGATATATAAAATTTAAAGAATCAATGACTCATATTAAAAGGGGAAGGAGAAAAGCTAATAAGAGTAGGAAAGAAACAATTAAAGAGATAACATGTTAGATAAATGAGAAAACATGTGTCTAGATTGAAACAATGACAAGATGTCATCCATATAACTGGTCCCAAATAGAGCGACGAACAGCTTAGCTGTGTTGTCGTAAAGAAGCATAAACTGATGAAGCAAACACTATCCATTGGCTGTATAAATGAAAATGCTGGGAAGCTCTTCCTTAATCTATTGCACGCACCTACTTAATAGGCTTTATAATACCAAGACATGGCCTGAATACCCAATTATCACAATTACCCAACTTTAATGAGAGATGAGAGATGATCATAAAGAAAGAGTACAAATCTCCCCAACTCTCCTTAACCACACTAAGAGAAGAGGGAAAATGATGTATCTCTATATACATATGTAATAAAAAATAAAAAAGTAAGAAAGAAGGATGAAGATAGCAACCTTTCCTCAGCATGAGTTCGTTTTTTTCCTTTCTTCTTTTCAGCCACACGATTAGGTATACCCTTCAAATGCCGGACATGCACGATAAATTAAAACCCATGAAAAGGAAACACACGGTCTTCAAACTACATCTGGAAGCTTACCATGCCTTCTTTCCACTTTATCGATGTAGCGGTAATTTTAGTAGTTCCCTCCTCAAGGAAGGTAAATGTCTTTGTGAGCTTTGTATCTTCAAAGTATGGATTGGGCTTGAAGTGCTGGAGGGGAAAAAATTATTATTACACAACTTCAAATTTTTACATAGATAATGGCATAAAATCAGTGATTTCTACATTGAAAGTAATTGAAAAAAAATAGGAAATTAATGCTCACAAATGTAATGGAATAACCAGATTTCACATCTTTGCTGTCCTCCACTTCAAGGTTACTCATATACAGGAAAATCTGACACGTGAAAAGATAAACAACTTAACAAGGGAAAATGGAATAGATCAGAGTATCCAAAATGAATATAAGTCAACAGTATAAAGACCGTCACGGACAGTAGCAGCTTTTAACAAGGACCAGCGGAAAGTTAAAGTGAAGACTGTAAACGAATTAGATATGATGTTAATAACTACTTCAGTGTTGTCTAGTCTCAAAGAACTGAAAGCAAAAGATGAAACCTTTTGATCTTCTTCAGACAGAATTTTACTTAGAGCAGGATGACTCATTAACTGCAAGAGAGTGGGACGCATCAAATTAGAGGCAAAGAGATACTCTTCGGTAAAGGACTTGTAAGCATAAATGATAAATCACATTTGTTCTTACACAGATTAAACATGAAAATAACTCACCGCAGTCAACCAGAAATCACGAATGGATTTGATGACTTCATTTCGCCTATCATACACTGGCTTGCGTACCTCATTGAACTTCTGTTCCACTTCGAAGACTTTTTCACCTGCCGCTTCGTCGATCTGAAAGCTCGACGGAAACATGAAAAACTTGGTACTGTCTGACATAAATGATGCTGATAATTATGTATGTAAGTACCAGTAGATCGACAAAAATCCAACCAAAGGATAATTGCAAATGAAACTAGTTTAAACTTTAACTTCTCTCAAGAAAAAGAAATGAATTAACCAGTTCAGTCCAAGAAAAACATGTCATATGACAGAGATAAATTGTGACAGAAAAATATTGTAATCTTCATAAAACAAACACCAAATCTTTTCTTTGGATAGAAAAGCGCAATAAACGACATCTAAATCAAGGATACAGAACAGGTATCAAACTTTCAATGAAAAACATTTACTATTGTTCTTTGCCGTTCCAATGAAGACTTATGTTGCATCCAAAGTAAAATGTCTACTTTTCTTGTCCAACATGACATTAAACAAAGGTGAAAATGCATGTTGCCACGAAAAAGAAGTGGTACAGTGGTACTTGACAAATTTGGACCCTCATTTATATATTATCAGAGGGCTTAATAATATTTTATCAGAGGGAATCAAACGCTAAATATTGATGCACATGCAATCAGATTCTACTATAAAAGACAACGTAATTACCTGGAAATCAGTTATTTTAAATACCAGTCACATGTAATTACAACGAAAATGCACAAAATATCAGCAGGCAGAACTCAATAACACAATACAGGTCTTATAAAAAATAGCCACAGTACAGTAACACAATTTGCAATGCACCTTCCCCTTCTTTAATTGAATGGATTACACATCAGCAAGAAAACAATGAAAGAAATTTATGACATAAAGAAAAGATGCAGAAAATAGATACACACAAAACCACAATTCTCTTTGATCCAGTCAATTAAAAACAATTGCCCGTGAATCAGCTCCAATTCAGGCTCACAGGATAATAAGTACTACATAATTTTATTCGAATAACAACACAACCATTAGATCATATCTACTAACACTTCTCCTGATTCGACGATGCTAAGAAACATGATGACTAACATCAGGGAACTCCAAATTCTCTCGATTGAAAAATAAATTAAGAAAGTGGATTTACCTTTTCAAGTTCGTCTTGAATTTCTTGAAGCTTTTCCATTGAGGCAACGAGATCCTTATCAATTTTCACCATCCCATTATTATCTTGCTCCACCTCTCCTGATTTCTTCTTCTTCCCTTTGTCAGCTACCATTTCTCTTCGAACCCTAAGAATTCACAGGATAAACGAGAGACTTTTTGGAGATTTCAACAGATCTTCGAATGCTTCCCTTAAACCCTAAATAAACCGAGAGAGAGAGAGAGAGAGAGAGAGAGAGAGAGGGAGAGACAGAGTGTGTGTGTTGAAATACAAAGCAGGGGACATACAATAACCGAAGACGGTTATGGTAGAGCGGCGGTTAGGCCGTTAGATACAAACAAACAAGAAATTAAATAATCCAGATATACCCTTTCCTAATTTACTATAGAATATTTTTTATGAAAAAATGAAGGTTATTGGCAAGGATGAAAATTTGGATTTTGAACACAAATATTGGTAATTTAATTTTCTTTCGATATATCGATATCGGTAAAATTCAAAAGAATATTGGGAATTTTTATTAAAAACTGGAAGTCTACCATGACATTTTTTAAAATATTATTACTAACTTTAATACATATATTCAACTTAAGATTTTAAATAATATGGCATTTTTACAATATATATAAACAATAAACTATGCAAATCCTACATTGCATTTTAATACAAATTCATAATTTTTAGAGCTCCACCTTCCTATAATGTACTATTGTTTTCTCCGGATTGGCGACAATGCTTAGCCAAATGGCCCGGTTTGACATAGTTGTAGCAATTCCATTGAAACTTTGGCTTCAATGGTTTCCTGCCCCTTGTCACTGGGCCTTTTGTTAGAGGTAACATGTTTCATCATGCAAGTTGGCTTTAGCTTTCATTGAAGCACAAACCGACTTTCAACCCTCCTATTATCCTCCTCAATTATGAGTTTGACAATAACACCTTCCAAAGTTATCTCATTTCGTTCGCTTGTGTTTAACATAATTCTTGAAGTCTTTTCAACTTGAAAATAACTTATCTATCATAAGAACCAATTTGAATGCATATGCCAAAGTCATTCACTCGACTGTGATATCATGTATGATCAATTGAAACTCTTGTACTTGTGAAAATCCACCATGTGAAAATCTAAAAACCTACTGCACGACAACAAATTTCTTTGTACCAACATCCTCAATTTCATACTTTTTCTTCAAGAGTTCCATAACACCTTAGAGGTTCTCACCGCACTATGCACATTGTACAGAGCATCACTAAGTTCATTTATGACATAGATGTGACACAATTAATAAATCTCCTAAAGAAGCATGGAAATTGCATCAAGCTAAAGCCATGATAGGCAATATTGATTTCATTGGAATGGAGCTGAAAACATACAATCAAATACTTGAACATGTTAGATACGTGCACACATATATACAACTTAGACACAAGTCATTGTTCCATTGACTACTGTAAACAACAGCTGCATCTCAGCTGCATTTGCCTTCATTAGTTTTGGATCTTGATAAGTGTCTTGATCCAATCTGTTATGCAACTGTAATAATAAGGGATAATTCTGTAATTACACATATGGACACATGACAATCTAAGATCGCGACACATGTATTACAAGTGATATAATAAGGAGATGAAGGAGAACCCAAGGGGTGGATCTGGAGAGATATCATCCAACGTCTCCTAGTCCATTGAGATAACCTCGAGAGATACCATCCCAAGACTTAGGTCAAGGTCGGGGTCTAAGGTATCCTATAAATAGACCTCGGTCAAGGTAGAGTAAAGATAAGTAACAAATGACACATACAAAACACTCCTTTATCCTATCCTCACAAAACTGCCGTCAGACTCTAACTTAAGCCGGCGGCGAGCTTGCTTCCTTACTTGAGTTGGTAGACTGACTTGGCATGGGCTGCAGGGTGAGCTGAAAGGCTGAGATAGTTTAACAATTACGTACCTACTTTTTGCATAAGTAATTTTTCCAGAATCCTTAATTTAAATTACGTTTTCAAAAGCAAATGCAATCAGATCTTATCAAGACTATACTATTTATTGATCTAAAACAACCACATGATTCCTGACACATGATCAATTCCAGATTGACTAATTAGGTGGTCCTAAGAAAATTTTCAGTCCATTTTGTTGAAACCACTAAATTAAAGTTGGTCCCTTTTAGGAACATTCCCGTTTTGGGACATCTGGCCTTAATTACTACTATAACTTTTTATATTCATATTGTAATAATATTTCATTTAATTAACTTAGTTGGGATACCATCCACTATAGAAATATCCATCGCATTATTGCAAGATCTGAGTTGTGTATTGATGAAAACGAATATATAACATGTGTTCGCGGTAGATAGGTGAGCATTTTTAATAGAATACTTAGATGTATCGCAATGATACATTCCTACTCTTTCCATGTTACTTTTTTGGAAGCCTTATGTGTCACACTTGTATCCTACTTAAAGGTTAAATAATAGTACCTTTCATTCATGTACATAGTAAAATCTCTTTAAATTAATAACTTTGGAATCATGTAAAATCTATTAATTAGAAGAGGTTTTAATTTATCGATAAATATATATTACACTAAAAATTTGATTGTTTGTAATTGCTCGAATTTGGTTGTTTTTTAACTGAAATATGAAATTCTCACTGGATAATTGCATGCGGAATCTATGAACGCGTCATATTGGGGTTTTTCATTTTCCAGTGTTGCAATTGACTTGGGCTTGAGGCTTGACACCCTAATAAACAACGTAAGTCAACAAAATATATATATATACCAAAAGACCATAGGGACCATATAAATTCATGGGTAAAATGAAAGTATCCAATTTGACGCGGTCATGTGTGGTCATGCATGCACACGTGCAATTATTCAATAAATTTTTTAATTTTCGGCTATAATTAAAATGACCAAATTCAAGAAGTTAAAAAGATAGAAAACTGGTTTGAGGATCGTCCATAAGTTACAGGACGAATTTTGTATACTATATCGTTGCACGAGTTTATATCTCTAGAAAGCCTTTTAAGTTTTGTTGGGGTGAGTTCTCAGGAATTTCATGAAAAGAAAAATGGATGTGGAATATCCATTTCCGATCAAGCACTGCACTCTATCCAGAAATCCAGATGAATTGGTATTTGGTATTATATATTACCAATTGATTAATTTCATGCATTAATTTTGTTGAACAACAAATTATCTGTACATGTAGGTCCTTCAACTTTTCGGACATACATGCATGGCAACATGGGAAAATATATAGGATTATTGGTTGTGAAATGAAATAGTAAAAGAATCAAACATTATTAACAAAAAATTATGTGTGCGATCATATAATGTCACGGTCGTGTGACCGGAAAAAAGTTTTACTTTTCGTAGTAAATGTATCACCTTTTTTTTTAAATAAAAAAGTATCACTATTTGTACTGAAAGTATCACATTTATTTGCAAAAGTACCATTTTTTTAAAAGTATCAATTTTTTAGTTAAAATATCACTTTTATTTGTAAAAGTATCACTTTTTCTAAAAAAGTACGTTCCGCCTTCCACCATACCAAGAGACCGTCACACACAAGATTCGCGCAACATTATTTGCAAATAGATATTGCTCCAGTGACCCCAACTAGGAATCTGCATAATGAATAATATCAAACTACGTACTATAACTAATCAAAGGGTGGCCACCTCAAACCACAAACTCAATACATAGACAAATTCAGAGCATTAATAAACTATCAAACTAAAACCTTTGTTTTTTTCAGACAAGAATGGCCACTTCACATGAAGATAACATAATCTTATGAGGGTTTTGATTGCTATCTGAGATACACAAAACCTTTTTAAAATTGAGGCTTGTTCCACCTTTAGATGACACAAAACATACAAAATGTAAAGCCTTGTTTCACGGTAGATAATCATTGTACATCTTTATTAGAAAATGGTAAATTACAAATCGTAATCTCAACTTTTTCATGTTTTTACACCTTGCCATATAAATTTTTTTCCATTACAATTTACCATCTTAACTTACAGTTTGTTGAAAATTATAAATAGCTGAGATTTCTTCGAGATAACTATTTGCAACAAGTTGCAAGTTCAAATAAATTACAGCAAAAAGAAGTCGTAAAGATAGGATAACAAACATACACATTTCAATTTTTGCAACAAATTAATCATAGCAAACTCACAATACATCGATCTATATTCCATTTAGCCCAGAATTTTGTAAATTAATGATCTTCAATTCATCCCTGATTCTTGACTTTCTCAGTAGCCTTAAAACACACAATATTTTCAGCAACATCTACTGCCTTATGGCTCTTGCAGCCCAAAAGGCCGGCCGGGCCGCTTTTCTTGACCTCACCATTTCTCATTTTGGGGGCTCTATTACTCACCATTTTCCCTGCCACCGCACGATCACCTGCAACGCTCACACTCTCGTCGTTGTAATCCAAAACAGCGGAGTAATCCGCAGCGCTGGCAGTGACTACACTCCACTGGATGCTCGTCTCGCTGGGAGCGTAGACGGATGTCGGGCTCATGAAGCTCGACATATCATCTACGGGCTCAGATGTCAACGGATATATAGACCCCGAAATGTTCTCGATTTCGAATAAATCGGAACTCGCTTCGCTAGCCATGTCATCACAGGAAACTGTTGAAGTTGGAAGTGTTCTACCCTTCGGAATAGCGTCCCACGTCAGCATGGAAAGCTTCCTCCCCATGTTTGTTGCTACATCTCCCTTCGATGACGTGGTGCTCGATCCGAACACTTCAATCGACGGCCTTGATTGGTCCACCTGATCATCAACCAGCTGATTTCTTCTTTCTGATCCGATTTCATTTATATGAACAGATTTTCTGTCGAAACAAGGCCCTCTGCAGCCGAATCCAGTGAAGATTCGTCGTCCGATCGCAGTTTTGTGCTTCGTTAAAGATTCGGTTTTATGATGATGACCACCGCCACCGGGAAGGAAAGTTGTTCGGCTATTACAGCTACTTGCTTCAGAGCTCAAACTAGGAGTAGTTCTTGGTCCGATGCTCGGCCCGATCCGCGCAAGATTTACAGGCCTGCTTTCGTTGCTTTTCGCCTGAGTTTGGTACTCCAGTTTCATGTTGAAGTACTTATCAGCATTGAACACACCGATTTCGCCGTCTTTCGGGGCGTGAGAGAAGGTGAATGCGGAGGTGGGATCTTGAGTAGGGCCTGGAACCTCAAACACAAAGTTATCTCCTGAGTTGAGATGATAAGATAGCGAGTCCACTCGGAGACTCGCGTTGCCTTGAGTTTCCTTTGGTTTTGAGAACTTGATGCTGAGAGGTTGTTTTGTAGGGTTTGTTGTGGTTTTATCCTTCGCTGTGTCTAAATAATACGAAAACGAGTCGACTCGAAGACTCGTGTTGTTATCGGTCTCCATGATCAGTATTGAGATCAGAAAGGAAGAAAAGGAATTCTCAGATAGATTTTTTCAGACAAAGTGTAACAGAAAGGTTTGGTTTTGGGTTTGAAAAAAGGCTTTGTTCCCATTTGGTTTGATGAAAAGTTGTTCCTTAAGTAGAAATGATAGAGTAGGTGTCTATTTTGTGGATTTTAAATCCGTGCAATCCGGGTCATTGAGAATATTATATGAAAATGTATTAGTGTTTATATTGAAAGATATTACTTGTTCTGAAGAAAAATATTATTATGCTGAAATGTAATATCTTTTTTCAAAACAAGTAATATCATTTAATATAAATATTGATACATTTTCATGGATCCGTAATTTAACTCGAATTAAACGGATTTAAGATTCGTGCAACTGGTGTATATGAGACTTTGCGGAAATGATAAGCGGTACATAACAGCAAGACTGTGGGGCCTACATGCTTGTGGCTGTTTAAGTACTCAATATAGCAATTCTTACTTCGTTTGGTCCCATAGTTGTTGATTTGTTTCTCTTGTTTGAGAAATTAAGAGTTTTCCTGTAACGAAATTGTCACTTGGCATCTTATTGTTCTGTTTGTTTCATCTAGTATAGTTCACTTTATGCTTTACGGTACACTATTGGCTAAACATTGAAAATATTTTAACACGTTAACTTTGTGTCCTGTTTAATTAAAATATGGTATAACTTTTAATTTTATCTAATTTATATCAACTAAGCTAATAGATTTTTTAAATGTCATATAACTTTTGATTTATCCAATTTATGCCCAATTTCATCAAAAACTGGTTAGAACTTACTGAGGTGGCAGTCTAACTACCTATGTGGCAAGTAAAATTGGATTGTCGCGTTATTAATTTCGATGAGTTTTTAAAATTCCTGCAATTCGGATATAAATTGAACAAAATAAAAAATTAAAATGCATTTTAGAATAACCAGTAAAGTATGTAGGAATAAATTTGTCAAAATCGTAAGTTACGGGCATTAATCATAAGCTTAGAGGGTGTTTGACTAAGCTTATAAGCTCCTCAAAACATCTTATAAGATGTTTGAGAGCTTATAAGCTCTTGCAATGTGTTTGGCAAAAT
>JAUEKW010137527.1:0-11307 GCA_032274785.1 Ajuga reptans
CTTGATAGATGTATGTATCACATGAGAAGAGTAGACTTCAGGGGGAGTCTCAATATAGGTGCGTTGCACTCTTTTTTCCTTCGACCAAGGTTAATTTTTCCCATTGGGTTTTGTTACTTGGCAAGGTTTTTAACGAGGCAACAAGTTATGCACCATTCACCCTTTGGATTTGGCACAAGGGGGAGTGTTGAAGGAAAAACACATTAGTGTGCCTTCATCAAAAGTAATTAATGAGGGACAACTTAGGCGTTTCACTTTATTCCTTGTATTGTAAACCCTAGTTTGTATACCTCTATAAAAGGACCTTATGTGGAATAATAATACACCGCTTTCATGCATACTTTTGTCTCTTATTTTCTTCCCTCTTATCAACTTTTCCTACAACAACTATTATGATTTTGGTGTTACATTTTCCACCTAGTATTATAAATAGGAGCATCCTAGAGGTCCACTATAACAAATGATAGAATTAGAGACTATTTTTTTAGACGCTTTTGAAATTGTCTTAAATAGGTGGCACTTGGGAACATTTTGCGCATAGTGCCTCAAATAAATTATTGTGTGATATTTTTTTGAAAAACATCTCAAAATGGCATACCATGCGTGACATTTTCTTAGAAACGTCTTAAAATATTATATTATTTGTGACATTATTCTAGATATGTTTCTAAATGCTATTATATGTGTCGTTCTCTTAGACACATTTTAAAAAAAATAACTTAATTGTGACGATTTTTAGATACGTCTTAAAAAAATTATATTATTTATACATTATTTTAGACATGTCTCTAAATTGTGTGCTATCTCTGGCGTATTCTAGGATACATCTCAAAATAAAAAACTTAATTGTGACGATTTTTAGGTGTGCCTGTTTTAAAAAGGTATATTATTTGTGACATTATTTTAGATACGCCTTTAAATGGTTTACTATTTATGATATTTTCTTAGATACGTCTCAAAATAATAACTTAATTGTGATGATTTTTAGATATTCCTTAAAATAATATATTATTTGTGGCATTATTTCGAATACATCTTAAGTTTCGAGGTTGGACTATGGATTGAGAATATGAATCACGTACCTAGTTCTTCTAGACTTTAGGTATCCATAATAAAAGCTTGCTTTTTCATTTATATATGAATTTATTGAACCTACCTCAGCCTACAAAATTATAGTGCAACTATATGGTCTTTCTTTTGCAACTTCTAGAGATATTACTAGTAGGAGCTAAAAATTCTTTTGATCCCATAACTTTTCCCTTCTACAATTTCGGTCCCAAAAAAAGTTAAAATTTTAATTTAGTCACACAACTTTTGAATTGGTCCACATTTAGTCCTTTTTTCACCGCTGGCGACCAATTTTGTCAGAAATTTACATGTGCCGGTCACGTGATTAAATTTTCCTACTGTTTAGGAATTATGTGGCATCGTCGGCTTACGTGGAATTAAAAAACCTAAAGAAAAAAGAAAAAAAAATCCACATCATTAAATGCTTCTCCTCCTACTTGTTTCAATTATAGAGCATCAAATCAAATCTCATAAATCTTAAAAAAGAAAGAACCCTAATCCTCATATTCTTGACAAAATTACAGCAACAAAATCCTTGCAGCCCTAGAATTTCCCTCCGCGCAAGATTGTCCATAACCTCCTTGCAATCTCGCCTAAAAATTTTATCCCTTTCGAGAAACCATGTCGTACAAGAGCAGATTCGAGGAGAATGTTTAGTGTCTTTGCCTCCGTTCAGCAACCATCAAAACTTCTTGGAAAGATGATAATGTTGGATGAAGGTTTTTAGGCTGTTCACTGTACCCGGTAAGTAATTTTCATGTTTAAGTTTTAAATGTTACAAATATAATTTTGATTTCAGCTTTGCCACATCTTTGAATTTTCTGCAGCACAATGGACATTGTAAATTGTTCCGATGGATTGAATCACCACTTTGTGAGAGATCGAAAAACATAATCCATGGGCTCCTAAGAAGGTGCAATGAGTCGAACGCCGGATGTATGAATTTGAAGACACAATACAATAAAATCATTGCAAGAAACTAACACTTGGAAACGATGATAGCAAGATTGGAGGAAATGAACGCATTCTTGCTAGGAGTGACCAGTAGGCTTGAAGAAGAGAACAAAAAATTACAACATCGTAATAGAGAATTGAAAAAAGATAATTTGGCTTTAGCATACTATAACAAGCTCATTAGGATGTTTAGGGTGTTGGGTAAGATATGTATTTTGTTTGTAATGTGTTGGCTCTTGTTTAGGGTGTTTGGTGATGATCTAAGGATCAAGATCAAGATGCTAAATTGATGTTTTAGGTTGGTCATGGACTTATTGCGTACTGGTTGAAGAAAATGTATTCTATTTTGGAAATGAATGTCATCAATGAAACTTTAGCTTTTGTGCTCTGTTTTAGAATTGAAAATGCTCCGTTTTTTTAATTCATCTATTTGGTACCAAGGACCATGGTGAAGCAATAAAGGTACAGTCAATTGAAAAAAAAAATAGGGTCAATTGGAAAAAAAATGCATGACTTTTACCTTTTTTGCAAATTAATCATATCTTTTTTAAAATTGTAAAAAAAATGCATGAGTTTTACTTTTTTTACAATTTAATCATTTTTTTTTTTAAATTGCGATGATGTGGTTGCCGGAACTAAAAGAATTTTACCGTAATGAGTGTACTAACAGCTAGCCAAAACAAGTGTACTAAAAGATCCATAAAGAAGGTTGTTGATATTTCATTTAATTTTTTTGTAGTTTGCCAACATAGTAGTTCATGCTACAATTTTGGAATAGACTGAACCATAGCTGCAACATTAGCAACTTATAAAACTTGACAAAATGTAGTTGAAGCACATCAACTAAATAAAGGTCTGCCCATGAGTTTACATTTCATTCAATTAGAGGCAGGACAAAAAATAGCAAAATATTACTTAGTGACTCTTCTTCACTTTGGTTCCTTCTTCTTGCCATTTTGTGCATCATTGGGTCTGGATGACAAGTCCATGAACTTCCTCCCTTCACAATCAACAACATTCTTCTTGAAGCTCTGACACTGAACTGGACCTCTGTTGAAGTTAACAAATTGAGCAGAAATTGAAGGTGGAGGAGCTCTGATTTGCACTCTTGGTTGAGGAGGCAGCTGGCCCATCTGGAGCTGCCAATACATTGATGGACCTGATTGAGTATGTGGTTCTGCAACAGGATTCTATAAACTACTTGCTACTCGGCTCTCTTGTGTTGCAATATCTGGTACTTCCTCAACTTGGTCAGATCTAGGTTGCATCTCATAGTTTGGAGGTGCCATCTATAAGAATATATGACAAAAATGGGTTAGTAACAAATTTAACCAGATTCCTGCTATAAATATACCAGCCATGTACTTACATCACCCTTGACCCAGTCAAACACTACCCAGTCACCACCCACATATTCAGTATATGGCATATTCCTACATTGCCCCCCAAAATACAATGCAATAGAAATGTATTTTGAATTCTCATCTGTAAATATCAAAAACCAAAAACAAAAGAGCATCTAATATTAAAATAAAGCACAACACAACATCCAATATATTCTAAAAGCATAAAGACAATATTTTACACAGATGGGGACCATCCATTCCCCACTACCAGACACAAACTCTCATTCCCAAACAAAACAGAACATGCATAAAGCCTTATAGAAGAACAAAAAAAATCGTTCACTCATCATTCTAGGAAGAGAAAGTTTGAAGCAAAATACCGTAGCATGGTCGCGCCCAGTCGCGCGCGCCCTTTGTCCTAATGAAAACCATGTTCAAGCAGCCTAAACCATAAAAAACTTCGCCCTCGAGTGCACTTAGGAGTGATTTGGGAGAAAATTTTGAAGTCTAGGGTTTTCAAACTTCGCCCTCTGATTTTTCGTTTTGTTTCTGAAACTTGATATTTTCAAAAACTTTTTGTTTTGTTTTTAAGTTAATGTTAATGAGTTTGGATAATTTACAGTTTTTGGTTTTACAATTTTATTTTAAGTTTTTAGTTATGATGTGGCACATTGTTCTTACAAGCACTGCACACATAGATTTTTTTTTTTTAATTCCACGTAAGCCGACGATGCCACGTAATTCCTAAACGGCCGGAAAAGTTATCACGTGACCGGCATGTGCAAATTTCCGGCGAAATTGGTCGTCGGCGGCGAAAAAATGACCAATTCCAAAGTTGTGGGACTAAATTAAATTGTTAACTTTTTTGGGACCAAAATTGTACAAAACAAAAGTTATGGGACCAAAACGGTTTTTAGCTCTATAAGTTACATAAGTGATGCTCTACAAGTTACATAAGTGATGCTCTACAGTTACATACTTGTTTTCGGTTTTCAGTGTGAACAACATGAATAACTTTGATGGACACGTACGGGTGGTGGGCCCCAAATATTTTGTCTTTTACCTTTGGACTTACCTTCAAAGATTTTAGCCAAACGTTGCATCACAAGAGCTTAACAAACCCTCGAAAAAAAAAAACAGAGCTTCACAAAGTCGCTTTCATTTCCCAAGTCAACCACCAATCAATAACCTCAGCAAAGACTTTTCTGTTGTTATAGTGTATATATATATGTAGGTATTATAGCAGAATTCCCAAATTATAGCAAAAACCCATGGCAAAATTCACCATAATTCTCGCCGTTTCCATCTCTTCTTTTCTGTACATCCTACCAGAAACAGCATGTTTGAATAACGAAACCGATTTAGCTTCACTGCTAGCCTTCAAATCCGCCATAGATGCGGGGCCTCTGAGCTCATGGAATATCCAAACCCTCCATTTCTGCAGCTGGAAAGGCATCCAGTGCCGCCGCGACAGAGTTGTCGGAATCAATCTGACGTCCCAAGGTCTGGTAGGGTCTCTCTCTCCTCACATAGCCAATCTCTCTCATCTCAGAGACCTTGATCTCCGCAACAACAGCCTCTACGGCCGAATTCCTGCCGAAATCGGGCGGTTGAGGAGGCTTGCGCATCTCGATGTCATGTACAACAAACTATCGGGAAACATACCGATCGAGCTTTGTTGGTTGACGGAACTCCAAGTTTTAGGGTTAGGGAGAAACAGCCTCTCGGGGACTATCCCGACCGCCATTGGAAACATGACGTCACTGTTAGAGGTCTATTTGAATTCGTGTGGGTTGGAAGGCCAAATTCCGGAGTCCCTGGGTCAACTTCACAACCTCACGCTCCTTACCCTGGCGAACAACAGTTTTATTGGTATCTTTTCGTTCACGTTTCTCTCATATAAATAAGGGTTAATTACATAAATTAACTTGTACTACATGTGTTTTGTCACTTTGCAATCTAAACTTTATTTCGATAATTTTTGGCGAAAAAATTATAAAATATGTATAAATCATAATATTATCTTAAAATATTTGAAAATTACTTCTAAAACTCTAAAAATTTATTTAAATATATAAAAAATTACCTAGATTTTATACGTAAAAATAATTCCAACATTTTTTAGTTATTTTCTCAGAAAATTTAAAAGATTTTTTCGGGTTTTAGAAATAACTTTCAATTATTTTAAATAATTGTATGAGTTTTTAATTTTTTTTCAAATAATTTTACGAGAAAATTGTCACCGAAGGTTGCAAAAGTGAAAAAAAACACGGACTTCAAGTTGCAATCGGACAAAAAATAAAGTTTAGGTTGTAAAGTGACAAAATGCGTATAGTACATGTTGATTTATGTAATTAACCCTATAAATAAATTAATATGTTCGTCGTCCATAACTTATCCTATTTTCGTCATCCGTGACCAAATAAGCGCACGTGTTTGTCACGTGACACACAATTTCGGCAGTTTTTCCGATTTAGTTAGAAGCCGGCGAAAATAGGACTAATTACAAGAAATTACTTAAATTACGAACTAAATTAAAAATGCAACTATTTTTAGGACCAAATATGATTTTAGCCCGTTTATTTGGGTGTTTCAATTAGTCAATAAACTATAATTTGTCCTCTCTATTCAATTAAATTATCTGGAAAATTATCTTTTATAATTTGATAATTTGGCAGGTAATATTCCAAAAGAGATAGGTCGTCTAAATAATTTAGAGGTATTGCACCTGGCACTCAACAACCTAAGTGGATCAGTGCCCAGAGAACTTGGAAATCTTACAGCCCTTCTGGAATTATATTTTTGGGACAATCATTTACGAGGTATGACACTAATTACTTATTTTTGCACTGCATATTTATTTCTATCCACTTTTGGAGGAAGTCACTATAATGTAGAGTGGAACTAAAATTTCAAAGGTCCAATTTTTTGTCACCACATATACTACCTTCGTTTCTTTTTACTTGTTTTAACTTTAGTGAAATATTTAATTTTTTTAACTTTTTTTTCCAATACCGCCCCCGGTCACTATTCCATAATAAAACTACTCAAACCTAAAACGACAAGTAAAAACGAAACTTAGCTAGTAAGACCAACACTGAGAAGAATTAATTTACATAATTAAATTTGGACGAAATAAAAACAAAATACATGATAAATTAATAAAACTATATATAGGTAAGATTAACAAAATGAAATACATAAAGAGGTGCTATATATTAAGAGGTGTTAGGCTAAGCATATTGTAATGGCCGGTAAAGGTTCGTTAAAATTTGTAAGATATTAATTATTAATTGTTTTTAAATATTGCGTTTAGTCGAGCATAATAAAAAGATCTTCTGAATTTTCATATTTTCTAGAGCACTTTTAAAATTATTAAGTTACTAAATTTTATTTTTAAAATAGTAATGATTTACAATTGTACAGGTAATATTCCAAAAGAGATTGGACAGCTTAACAATTTACAGGTAGTGGACTTGGGTGGCAACCAAATTAGTGGGTCACTGCCAAGAGAAATTGGGAACATGACAAGCCTTTACATGTTATATCTCTGGAACAACAATTTAAGTGGTACATGTCTCCCTATTTCTTTTCTGATATTTTATAATTGACTGAATTTTAATTGAATATCTGAAGTTCGGAAAATATTTCAATTAAGAACCTAGATTTTAGAGGTTCTCAATTCAGGATCTGAAATATGAGTTTATTTCATTTAGAGAACTAGATTTTGGATTTTATTCTCATTCTATGTCTTGAAAAATATGAAACTTTGTCCGATATTTAGAAGATTCAATACGGAGTAGATTGCAATTTTCAGTATGGAGTATAATGAATTTTTGTATATATCGTACTGAACTTTCCGTACATCAGATAATGTGTCGTTATTTTCAAGATGTAAAAAATGAATTGAGAATAAAATTCAAAATCTAGGCCCCTAATTGAGAGAAACTCAAAATTCAAGCCCCGAATTGAGAACTTTCAAAATTCAGGCCCCTAATTAAAATATTTTTCAAAATTCAGGACTTCTAATATAATTTTCCCTTTAATTCGTAAATTCTCATGTACACCAAGTGCACGTATCTTAAATTTGTACAATTTAAGTCGTGGGTGGACCTACGGATTGTTTCATGTATCACTGTTTATACTGAAATGTATTATTTATTTTGAAAATATGTATTATCTTAGCATAATATATATATATTTTTTTCAGAATAATGCAATATTTTTTCAGCATAATATTTTTTCTTCAGAATAAGTACCTTACAGCAAAAATACTAATATTTTTTCATAAAAAAACTGCACAAAATCCACGGATCCGTCTACAATCCAGATTACGCAGGTGTACAAGAAAATTACTCTTTATGAATATTTTAGGTCTCGGCCAAGCATATGTTCTTAATAACAAATACCAGATAATTTAATGATGTTGCAGGTGTTATCCCAGAAGAAATTGGTAATTTAAAAAATTTAGAGGAGACGCACCTGATGGTCAACAAATTCGAGGGATCATTGCCTTTATCCATTTTCAATTTATCCTCTTTGCAAGTTCTGTTAGTATCAGATAACAACTTGAGCGGCGAATTGCCAGCACAAATTGGGAATATGAAAGCCCTTCAAACTTTATATCTCAGCAACAATGGTTTCAGCGGTATGTATGCATCATCCATTCCTGCCTCTTTAATATTTTTAAGGGTTAATTATAAAAAATAAAAAACAAAATAAAAAAGTTACGACCTTTCACCCAATTCGTAATTGTAACATGACTTTTAAAACTTATCAATATTGATCATTAATTATAATTTTTTTCTCAATTACAACATTGACTATATTTTTTTACATCTTATTATGTCGTCACCACCACCTTTAAATGCGCATTGACAAGACCTTCATTTACCTTCGATCAATTTTACAATCCATCATTTTCACTGCCGTTAATTGGTGATTGAAGTTATCATGACACATCTTCCACTCTCAATGAACGACTGTAAAAAATGACGGATTGTAAAATTGATCGAGGGTAAATGAAGGTCTTGTCAATACGCATTTAGGGGTGGTGATGGCGACACAATTAGATGCCAAAAGATATATTCAAAATTTAGCGGTGGTGATGTCGACACAATCAGACGCATTTAATTTTGATTTGGTATAATTAAATATAACAAATAAAAATAATTAACATATAATAAATTCTCAAAATTTAGAAAAAAGTTTTTTTTTTTTTTATTATTATCAACTGAAAAAACAATGCCACACATATTTGCTAGTTTAAATATTGAACTCATCACTACAAGTTTGTCATATTTTCCAGGTAATATTCCTCCAGAATTGTTCACATCCAACATCAAATCTATCCATTTTGCCAATAATATCTTCAATGGTTCCATCCCACCAGACATTCAAAGATCCCAGAATCTAAGTTACCTTAATCTTGCAGAAAATAATCTTTCAGACACAATACCTTCCACCATTGGAAATCTTCCAAATCTGAAAACAATAATACTCCATTCCAACAACTTCAATGGAGAGATTCCACACTCCATCTGCAACTTGAGCTCTCTAGAATTCCTCCATCTCTCAAACAACAGCCTCGAAGGGCCGATTCCACCGTGCATCGGAAACTTCAGTAGCTCCCTACAGGTCCTACATTTGAAAGAAAATCATCTCCATGGCCCCATTCCTTTAACATTCACAAACAGTTGCGCCCTCGAGTCTCTTAACCTCAACGGCAATCTATTCGAGGGAGCGTTACCGCGCTCCCTCACCAGCTGTCGACAACTCCAAGTTGTCGATGTTGGAAGCAATGAAATACACGACACATTTCCGTTTTGGATGGAGACTCTTGTCTACCTCCGAGTCCTCGTGTTGAGGTCGAACAGATTTAGTGGCACCTTATCATTTTCTGGAAATAGCCCTACTAATTTTGTTCCGTTCCCTCAGTTGCAAGTTTTCGACGTAGCCCTAAATGAGTTCACCGGGTCTTTACCGGATAGGTATTTGAGTAATTTCAGAGCCATGATGGATGCGAAGGAGAACATGACGGAGAAGGATTGGTTATCCAAATACGAGGAGTCAATGACGTTTGTTTTCAAAGGTTTGGAGCAGCCAGTTGAGAGAATTCTGAGAACCTTCACAACTATAGATATTTCCGCAAATAGATTTTCGGGGAATATTCCAGAGTCCATAGGGAAGCTGAACTCGTTAAAATACTTGAATATGTCTAACAATAGCCTCACAGGGAATATACCTTGGTCTCTTGGAAACGTGACTGCACTTGAGTCGTTAGATCTGTCGATCAACCAATTGGACGGTGAGATTCCGAGGCAATTGGCAAGCTTGACATTTCTTTCTAAACTGAACTTGTCAATGAACAATCTCGTGGGGAAGGTACCTCAGTCGGCTCAGTTTGCTACATTTGAGAATGATGCTTATATTGGGAACGCGGGGTTGTGTGGATTTCCATTGACGAAGCAATGCGTAGACGACAAGGGACAAAGCGCGTCACCACAAGATGAAGAGGATTCTGATTTTGTAAATGGATTTGGTTGGCAAGCTGTTGTTTTGGGCTATGGATGTGGATTTTTAGTTGGTGTCATTATGGGGGGTTTTGTTCTTCGATATGAAAGACCTAAATGGATTGCGGGATATTTCGCCTCGATACTCAATGAGAGGGAGCATTCAAGTTGAAACGTTTATGTAACATCGGTTGAATGGAACATATAATAAGAAATTTGTGTATTTATGTTATATTTGTTCCCATGATAAATATATTCACTTCTTGCTAGGCCATATTAACATATATACCACATTGATGCGCCTCGAATATGCATTGTTTTTATGACGGTGATTTGCTTAAAGATGTCGAACTTTGGCAACTTTTGCAATTCCAACATCTTACTTAATAATATAATAGAACCATCCCAAAACAGTAACTTTGTCATTTTTCCGTCCAAATAATATTACTAATTTTAGTAATAATTTTTTCTATATATATTGTCATTGAATCATAAATCAGATGTAAATTAGAAGAAATCAGTGCAAATATTTACAGAAAATATGGTAAGATTAAAATAGTGAAATTGATGAATCAAGTCAACTTTACCTTAGTTAGTTAATCTTACGCTTTAGTACAAATATCTACCACAATTAAATCGTTTATATTGTAAAAGAATATATAGAAAAATATGTCGCACTTAATCAGCGTAATATTTGTCACAATTTAATATTTGCCTCAATTTGCACTTAGTTATATATGGAAAACTTGGACCAATTTTCCAAAATCAGTGCACATCATCCTTTCTTTTCTTTGCAGAAATCTGTCCGGATTTGTCACTCTTATTCTTTGCAAAAAGTAATTCAAAATCAGCGTAATTTTTTAGCACAAAATTAACATACTTAATGTTACTTTCCTATTTCAACATATGATGTTTATGCATATATAAATCCTCAGTTGCGTGTGACATACACACTCTAGATTATGACCTAAAAAAGATAATATCCTGCAAATATACTCATCTGATATCCACTGACACCACTTCAACCACTTAAAAAATCTTCGTCTTAACTTTTAAGAAACTGATCGGCGCCCATGATATGTGTGAGGTCGAAAGAGATAGTAAAACTTAATTTATTATAGTTCTCGGAATATACCTTTTATTTTTTTTATCTTTTATTTATTAATTTGAAATTTATTCTTTTTTATGGTTACAAGATCAACTGTTTTTTATTGTTTTAAATTGTTGATTATATTATAAATTAAAAAGGAGTAAAATTGTAAAAGTTGTCCATCAAGTAAGGGGGGTAGCATTTTATACCCAGCATGTTACGACGACGTAATTTTTACCCACCGTGTTGAGGGGGTATTTAATTTATGCCCAAATTTCGCTGGAAAGTTCAAAATTGCACGTGAAAGTCACGTGCTTCAATCTCCGGCCGGCGAGTC
>JAUEKW010137538.1:0-11304 GCA_032274785.1 Ajuga reptans
GTGTATCTTAATTAATACTAATTATCAAAAATATTTTTAACGTTGTTCTGCCCATATATAAATATGTAATTATATTATAGTTAATAATAATTCACAATTATATTATCCCAAATATTACAGACCGTGCAACGCACGGGTGAAATACTAGTATGATTTATATCTAGATTTGAAAATATCAAAGAGCGGTAAATTTTTGGATTTATTATTTGTATCCGTTTATATTAACTATTAACTTTTATCATTATTATTATACATATATACTTTTTTTTTTTTTTGAGATCCTTATTATACATATATACTGATAAAAGTTAATCTTTTACCAAATGACACGGAGGATCTAGCTTTCAAAATGAGAAACAATAAAGGGTACCAATTACCAATGTTCGGCTACAATGGTAGCTTTGGAATAACGCAGTTACCACCGTTTATCACAGTGGTAGCTTCGGAATAAAAATAAAAGACCAGGGGCAAAGTTGGTAGCACGAATATCAATACTACAGAGCCCCACCCCCACCGACCCCTCCCTCATAATGTTCCAAACTTTCAATTAACTTTCCGTTGCCTCCATGTTCATTATCTCTCTTACTTTGTTGCTACTGAAAGCCACTGGACGCCCATAACCACACTGCCTTTTTCTTTCCGCTTTCTCTCTCCTAGGGTTGCTGCATTGGTATCTCCAGCACAGTTTTTGCTCTGCAGGCCTTCAACAACTCGAGATTCTAGCAGAGCAAGCAACAAATGCAGCCAGAGATAATTATTTAACTTCGTAACTTTCCTTTGGTCGGTTTCTGTAACTATTTCTGATTCCTGTGCGCTTCCACCACTGTCATTGCTGATGGATTCCTGATCTGAACAGAATGGGGCATGCCTTTGTTGCTTGAAGTAGGATCGTTTCCTCTGTGCTGGTAATTTCTCTGCAAACAGTTGAAATTTCTTCTTCTTTCTCTTTTGGTTTTTAGTTCCGAGAGGCGGCAATGGCGTGAGAATGTTCTGGAAAATGAGCTGAGCTTGCTTCTAATAAAACACGCAATTGAAAAAGTTCTATTTCCGTAGCTAAATATGAGAATGCACATCAGTATTGTGTGTTACTGAACTTGCACAGCTGGTTTACATATACCTGCTATTCCATGTGATCTTCTATTTTGTTTCGCTGAGGATAAGGTTTGCTATGTCTTACCATGGTTTTTGTGCGTATCTCTTTTTTATTAAGCTAGAAGCCTAGAGAGTTGGATGAAAGCTGTAATAAATGTAATTTTTTTTTTAAATCTTTCCGTAGAGGCATCTCTTTGGTGTGTACTCATACCTGGCTGAGGAAGGGCTACACAAAGTAACATGTCATCGCGAGGAGGACCCTCGCAGCAGAATCCGCAGCTGCAACGGCGGATCACTCGCACCCAGACGGTGGGGAATCTTGGAGAGTCTATTTTTGACAGCGAAGTAGTTCCTTCATCTCTAGTGGAAATTGCCCCCATTTTACGTGTTGCCAATGAAGTCGAGCCTAGCAATCCTCGTGTTGCATACCTATGTAAGCCTTCAACGATTATGCATTTCATACATATATGTGTGGGTGGTATACGTGGTTGTGCTTAATCGTACATTCAATGTGCTTTCTTAGATTTCATTTTGATTGCAAATTTTACATTATTGAGGTTAATATTAAGTGTCAGAGATATAGGTCTATTTGGCAAATGTCTTTTTCTTCACTAAAGAAAAACGAAAGTCAATATTCCATGGAATTACATTTTCTTTGTGTTTATGTGGTAAATTGAGATTTAATGCTGGTAAAATTAGTCCTTCAATCTTATGTTGAAATTGCTCTGCATATTTGTGAAATGTGTTCATCCATGAATTTCAAACTCCTCAATTGTCCTCCTTTTATAGCTCCAGGGGCTGTTGGATTAGCCAATCTGTATTTGAAATGTTATCACCTGCTTGAAGTATTCTTATTCACCAAAGCTTTAATCATGCAGGTAGGTTTTATGCTTTTGAAAAAGCTCATAGGCTGGATCCCACTTCGAGTGGACGTGGTGTTCGTCAATTTAAAACAGCCCTCTTGCAACGCCTAGAAAGGGTAAGTACGGGAACAATGTCTATTGTTTGCTTAAATAAATTGCTTGGTGCATCTATGAGTTAGTTATGACATCTGCTTTAAGGTCACTGGAACTATTAAGATTTTGTGCTATGAAAAAACACTAATAGAACTTCTGGCTAGTTCAGGCTGTCTGCGTCTTCTATAGTAACTAATTTTATTTTTGCTTGTCAGAAATTAATTCATGTTAAATTGTACATATTGGAAGTATTTCCATACATGTCATGTTGTACATTCTTGAATTGAATATCATGTTTCTAATCACTTTAGTCGTTAATGTGTCTTCTTTTCAGGAAAATGATCCCACCTTGATGGGAAGAGTGAAAAAAAGTGATGCACGTGAAATGCAGAGCTTTTATCAACATTATTACAAAAAGTATATTCAAGCTTTGCAAAATGCTGCTGACAAAGCTGATCGGTCAGTTTAATACTTCTTCATCATTTTTCTTCTCTGCTGTTGCAATTATTGTAACTTATTGATCGTTTTTACAGAGGGTAACATTTGCTATTTTTTTTGCATCTGTAAAATGTTCAGTGCACAGCTTACAAAAGCATACCAAACAGCTAATGTTCTCTTTGAAGTTTTGAAAGCAGTTAATCAGACACAGTCTGTAGAAGTCGATCGTGAGGTAAATGGATTCTGTTTAATAAATGATAAACATTTGGTTTTACTTGAGTTTTTTTTTTATGTTCTACACTTCTTTCATGAACAACCATGAGTAGAAGCATTCCATGTTGCCTTCTTCCTTGGTGGATCTGAGTGTTTCATTGGCTTCTGTATACACAGATATTGGAAACACATGATAAAGTCGCAGAGAAGACAGAAATCTACGTCCCTTATAATATTCTACCTCTAGATCCTGATAGTGCAAATCAGGCTATTATGAAATATCCAGAGGTTGATAATTTAACTTGCCCCTTTTTTTATTGATTACCTGTTGCTTGTTTTCTGCTTTTGATGGAAATTTTATATTACCCAACATAATTTGTAGATTCAAGCTGCTGTACATGCGCTACGGAATACCAGAGGTCTTCCTTGGCCAAAGGATTATAAGAAAAAGAAAGATGAAGATATCCTTGATTGGCTTCAAGCTATGTTTGGTTTTCAGGTGAGGTAGCGTAACTTAAGCTAACATTATCCCCTCTTGAAATTATATTGCTGCTTAAACCATGCATCAAATATTCAAGTGACTTAAGTATTGATTTTATCATTGTGAAGATACTGACCTCAATCTCCCGTTGAAATCAATTATTGCCGACGGCCGATTAAATTTCAGAACTATAACATTGAATCCAATTGCTATTTACTTTTTTTTTTTAATTGCAGAAAGATAGTGTGGCAAATCAAAGGGAGCATTTAATTTTGCTACTTGCCAATGTTCATATACGACAATTTCCCAAGCCAGATCAACAACCCAAGGTTTACATTCTGAAACTATATGTTCTTTTCCTTGATAGGGCTTTGCGAATAGCCTTTATTTGCTGTGCATACACTCAAATGATGTATGAGCAGGAGCTTCTTCTACTTCCTATCTAAGTATTTATGGAGTGTATATACTATATAGGGGTGCTTTGTTGGATACTTTGGGGGAGATGGAATGGGAATAGAATGAAAGGTGGGTGCAGAAGATTTAAATAGGTAATCCATTGAAGTTGATGCTTCAACTAGGTCCGCAGGATCATGATTTAGAGGAGGGAATGAAATGGAACCCCACTTTTGGAGAATCAACTATTACTCATCCTAATTGGCGGAATGGGACCCACTCTTCACACCCATTTTTGTCATACCCATTCCCATCTAAAGTACCAAGCACTCCCGCATCATGTTTAGAACTGCTTCTACTGAAATGCATATACATCATGTGAAACTCGATGTTCTGCTGCTAATGCATTCTATTTCTGCACACTGATAAATAACTGTAATAAATTCCCTCAAAATAAAAATAAAAATAAATAATTTTAATAATCTGATCGGAAAATGTCTTAATGACATTTCAGCTTGACCATTCTATCTTCTTGTATTTCTGTCATATCAACACGGACTGTTTCCCTTGCCATTGTCGCTGGACACCTGCCGATGGGTAAAAAGGGTTATATGCCCATAGTACCTGGTAGGAATTACTGCAAACTTGTACACCAAAAAACATTCATTTTATGTCTGCACTCGTGAAAGCTATGTCGTTACAGAATTGCTTTTTCAGACATGTGACCAAACTCCATCGTGACCTCATCCCACGCAATTCATGGCTGTATGCCTGAATTCCAAGATTGTCCGAGGGAGTGCCCATAATACTATTATGTGCCTTTTCACTTGTCAGCACATTATCTGCATGTTCATTTTGTAGACCAAAGACTATTCATTTTTTGTCAGAACTCATGAAAGCTATCTCATTACAAATTTGCACTTTAAAATATGTGACCTACCTCCCTCGTGGCCTCTTCACTCCCAATACATAGTCGTATGCCTCAATTACACGATTCTCGAGGGTGCGACCCTGATACCATTATGCGCCTTGAAATTGTAAATGTTAACTACCAAACTGGCTTAAATGCTTTAATCAGTGAGGCAAAGCAACAAAGGAGATACCTCAAACAATGAAAATTGACACCCTAAGGATAGCTGCTACAGGCGGACTCAGTAGAATCTGGTTGCCTCAGTCTTTGCAAATATGTGGGAGACGAGATTAAGTTTTACCTTTGGGTAATGACCATTAAATGTTGTTCTAATGAAAATTAAGAAGTTGAAACACAATTTCTGTTGGATCTACTCTGAACTTGAATATATTCAACTTAAAACGAACACCTCTATCTAACTAGTCTGTTCTTGCTATTATTTTCTTTGTTCTGTTGCTGGACAATGGGGTGGGGGTGGGGATCAACTTTATCTCATATTCTTGTGGTAATGAAAACTGTAATGGGTTTTCCTGTTTTTAGCTGGACGAGCGTGCTCTAGATGAAGTGATGAAGAAACTTTTCAAGAATTACAAGAAGTGGTGCAAGTATTTGGATCGCAAAAGTAGTCTCTGGTATGTTTCTATTCAGAGACAGTTATACATACAATAATATTCTACTTCCTTTCTTAATATTGTGATCACAGACTCAATTAGGCTTGATTAGTATCAATGTTTATGTCCTGGGGTCCAACATCACAAGGGTTGGCCTTGTAGTGTAGTTCGCCCACAGATAGTTGCTAGTAGAGTCTATAGAGAAGTGAACTATATGTTCATGAGTATTGAGTAGTTCTGTAAAGTGCAATATATACAGCTTTAACCATCTATTTTAGAAAAGTTGAAATCCTCTCTTTAAGTTAATGTAGAATACCTGTAGATTCTATTCTAGATGTAGAATCAAGTAATTAGCTTGATACAACTGTCATTTTTATTTTGGAGCATGGCCCCTTAAGCAGGTTAGTGGCGATCCATTATTTTGAGGTTTTTAGTTTAATTTTGAAACTTAGATTATTGAGTCCCGTGCTGATGTCTTTCACAAGTTAGGCTGCCAGTTGAGACATAAAGAGTTGAAAATCAATTCATTATCAAATTCCTCCTTTATGAAATGTCTGCTGACTTCCAGTGGTGGACGTGCAGATCATTGTACGGCATTTTTATAATCCCTATACCTATATATGGCCTCGACTACTAAGGCTGAAGAGGGGTGATAGGATAGTTTAATACCCCTTTATCCACCAGCTACTTTTGGTGATCAAGAGAGGTGGATATCACCTGGGCCCGGTTTTAACTCAAATTTGGAGGACTATTGGCTGGCGAATTCAATCCCCTGTACTATACATAACTGAAAAGTCCAAAATATCCTCACTTTTAGCCTTGAAAGGAATCCCAAAATAAAAAAAACTATTGCATCCCTTCAAAGCATATTTTGGCACTGTTCCAGGCTTCCAGCCGTGCTTCCTCCATTCTGCAGAATGCCAAAGTTGCCAATGGAACCAGTAATTCTCTGAAAAAGCAGCAGCAGAAATCTCAAAAAGGTTAAAAAGAAAACGTACCCTACCTGTGGTTTGTAGGAACTGGCCGCTTTAATTGGCCGTGTAGGTTTAGCGTCGACGGAGTAGAGGATGACATTGGTTAATCTTAGGGTGGTGGCAGTGGCAGATCCAGAATTCTAGAAATGGGGGTATGATCGATAATTAATAGAAAGACTCCGCACTTAAGTATTATTTAATAACTATAATCATACAACCAAAATATACAAACAAATAAGATAGTACATAAAAGGAGATAAATAAGGCTTGTTATTATTGGGATGAGCTTCATTATCTCTTTGTAAAGAACAAAACTTCGTTGATATTTTATTTTCTTCAACATAAATTGCTGAAGATCGAGTTGCTTTTCCATTGTCTTGGTTTTATCTGATATTATGTATTATCCTTGATTTCCTTTATGAATTAATTGTAAATAATAAGAATACAATCATATGACTCTTCTATAACCAATTCCCAATTGCCAATGGCAACCTACAATAACTTTAAAAATAATAAATTGCAATTTCATCGCATAATCAACCAATTAAGCACACACACACACACACACATATATATATATATATAAACACCAAACCCTAGGTTATTTATAAAAAAACATCAAATTAAACTTCTTAATAGATTAACCTAATAGATAAGCTAAATAATAAATATTAATGTTGTGCAAAAATCTGATAGGCAAGATGAACAAAATTAAAAGAGAAGAAGAAGAAGAAGAAGAAGAAGAACATGCTATTTGCTTAAGCGTTAACTATTACATTACAGTAGCAATTTTGCATATATAATTTTTATTTTTATTTTCCACAATACCTTGGTTTAAAAAAAATTGATTTGTATACTCCATCTGCCCCTGGGTGGGGGAGGTTGATCTTTGAAGGATGTGTGAAGCTATAGGATACACAAGATTTCTTTCTTCTCGCACCTTTCTAAGTGGCTTTAGACGGTCAGTCTTAATAATATTAGAAGGCAAGAAGTCTCAGTTTAAACACGCAGGATGGATTTGGACTGAAGTCTAATTGTTGACACCCGTTGGATGACTAGTAGTTTGATATCCAATATGCTATTCGATTATGTTTTATGTTGTTGAATAACTTTTTCCAACGGGGTTTAATGCAACTCTACAAATCTTTTGTCAAGACAAAAGTTCTACATTTGATAAGATATAATTTCTTTAAAAGCCAAGTCAAGGTTAATACAGAACCTGTATTTCTAGCATAGGGCTGAGAGATTAGCTTTACACGTATGAAAGTAAAATCTAATCATATAATGCGGATTAGTCTACTGAGAACTTGCATATATTTTCCTATTCTTTAGCTTTGAGGAGAGCCCATTACTTGATAGTCTGCTAAAGAACTTATTCACTCAACCGCAAATTGTTCCTTTTTATATAGGTAGGTAGCTGATTATGTTCTCTTGTATTTAATTGCAGGTTACCGACGATACAACAGGAAGTGCAACAGCGCAAACTGTTATATATGGGGCTCTATCTTCTTATATGGGGAGAAGCTGCCAATTTAAGATTTATGCCAGAGTGCCTCTGCTACATATATCATCATGTATGCTTTTGAGATGTTTACTTTTTCCAGACATACTGGAATGGATTAAAGCTGAGACAAATGATTTCTTTGAGTTTGTGTTATGCTTTTAACTAGCATGTATTTGTATCCCGTGTCACTTTTGGGATACCCTTTAGTTGCTACTAATTTGGGGATAGGATGTAATTTTTTTATACATGAAGTACTTCTTTGATTCTGTTCTGTATTTTTGTTAGCTTAATATGAATCAACTGAAATAACAATAGAATAGATTGAAGCACCTTTAAATTTATATCTTTGATTGGTATGGAATATTCAACATGAATTTCTGTTATTCCATGCTAGTTTGACACAGAGTAAGTTCTAGGTTCCATTGTCAACCCTTTTATTGTAATGTCCTAATCAGTAACATTTTTTATATTCACCATTTTTGGAATATAAAAGAGTAACTTTGTTTTTGAAAGGGTCTTAATATAAAATCATCTAAGTTTATTTTCCACTGTATGTTTTTTTTTTCTTTTATCTTTTATGTTTCTAAGCTATTTTTAGGTGTTTGGTTGGTTGTGTAAAATAATTTGATGCTATTGTTTGTTATATCTGTCTGTGCATAGTACACTTCATTATATATGGAAATATATGTTACTGTCCTTCAAATTGAATGATAATGCCACTAAGAGTAGTGTTGTCTCGTCAATTTATAATTAATACTCCTTTTTATTTGAGTCTGACTTTGTAGCATGATCTTTGATGTGTGCAAGGAAAATAATTCAATTTCTGAGCAGGATAGTAGTCATCATTTTGAAATTTTATCTTTGCAGATGGCCTTTGAACTTTATGGTATGCTTGCTGGAAATGTTAGTCCAATGACTGGTGAAAATGTGAAACCAGCCTATGGAGGAGAGGAAGAGGCTTTTCTTAAAAAAGTTGTCACTCCAATATATGAAGTGATTGCTCGGGTATAGCCTGGACCAGATTATTTTCTTACCCCTTTTTTGGCCATGTGAAATGATAACCCCTCCGCCCCCCCTCCCTCCCTCAAGACTAACCCTTTTGTGTTTCAGGAAGCTGCTAGAGGCAAGATAGCAAAATCAAAACATTCGCAGTGGAGAAATTATGATGATCTAAATGAGTACTTTTGGTAATATGTTATTCATTAATTCTATCAATATGCTTGTCTTTCAAATGTTTTACTTATTTTTAATCAAATTGTAGGACTGTGGATTGTTTCCGTTTAGGATGGCCCATGCGAGCTGATGCTGATTTTTTCTGTAAGCCTGTGGGTCAACTTCGAGATGAAAAGAATGGGGTAGGCATGGCATTGTTATTTTCATCTTGCGTGCATGTGTTGGATCTTTTAACTTTGCCAATGTGGGTTGTAATATGGACCTGTGAGTGCATATTGCATACTAACTACACTTCTGACTTACTTATGCCTCCTTAATGAAAACTTTGTGGATCCATACAAAGTAATAACAATTTATTATCTAAGTAGGGACAATCAGTAATTCAATATACAGTTTAAATAGAGATGTTGAGTTTTTGTTTAATTATAATGTTCATTCTAATCAGATCTTGCTCCCAATCATGTTTAGATTTTGAGTCGTGCATGGTGCTCTAACACCCAGAAATGTCCTTGCTCCCAAACTATGTGAGTTAGGGCTTAGGCATTTGGAGCGTTATCCAATGATGGTTGTTAATTAAAATTTATGTTTGTCCTCAATGAAGGCAAGAAAACCAGCAATGCTGCTATTTAACACATAAACTTTTCATGCTTTATCTCCACCATTCTCCAGTTTCATTCGTTAAGGGATCTTCTGATGCTTAATATAACTTGATTATTTAGCAATGTATGTGTGTGTGTGCCTTGTGCATACTTCTATTTTCTTAAGCAGGCCCATCTTTATGATTGTTGAAAATGTAACTGGATGGAAGTTTCTGTGAACTAGGAAAGTAGGCCTACAAGAGATCGATGGGTGGGGAAAGTTGGCTTTGTTGAGGTCCGGTCTTTTTGGCATATCTTTAGAAGCTTCGACAGAATGTGGAGTTTCTTCATATTGTGCTTGCAGGTGTGTTTCTTCAAACTTGTCGCCTTTTTCACGTGTCATTGAGCCTCTTGCAACATTTTTCTCTCTGACGTTGACTTTGTGAACTGCTTTCATTGATCAAGGCTATGATCATCATTGCTTGGAATGGTTCTGGTCAGCCAAGTTCAGTTTTTGATTCCGATGTTTTCAAGAAAGTACTAAGTGTATTTATAACTGCTGCAATATTGAAACTTGGGCAAGGTATGTTTGACTTCTTCCATTTTAGTGCTAAGGACAATTATGATCTCCTGCTTTGGAAGGATTTCATGATATATAGTACATTCATGACGTTGATGCATGTCTTTTCTTACCTGTCCAAAACTAAATCGATGCTGGCAAGAATGTAGCTGAAGCTATGACGCATAAGTAAATTGTTTCTGGAATTGATCGTATTATTGAATGGCTGAGATGTAATTGGTTGCCAAAATGGGGACTCCTTTGGAAAACATTGACATTGACCTGCGCTAGCTTACCCTTGGTAACATTTGAATTTCTGTTTAGGTGAATATATGGATTTGAGCGGGGTTTACTCAACATTTTGGCCATGTTCTTAATGTTGCAATGCATCTGTAACCTGTGGTCACTCTACTGATTTTCATGTAATATATCATATGTCTACCAAAACTCTTCTGCTCTTTCTTGTAATGTCATGTTAATGTTCATTGCAGCCATCCTTGATGTAATTCTGAATTGGAAAGCTAGAAGAAGCATGTCCTTCCATGTCAAGCTACGCTATATTCTAAAGGTTGTGTCTGCTGCTGCATGGGTGGTTATTCTCCCTGTTACTTATGCTTATACATGGGAGAATCCGCCTGGCTTTGCTCAAACTATCAAAAGTTGGTTTGGCAATAGCTCAAGTGCTCCTTCATTATTTATCTTGGCTGTCGTTATCTACTTGTCACCAAATATGGTCGGCGTGTTGCTCTTTCTTTTTCCCTTCATTCGCCGATTCCTTGAAAGTTCCAATTACAAGATTGTGATGCTAATGATGTGGTGGTCTCAGGTATGCGATATGTTCCTGTTTGTACCTATTCTCCCCCGTCCATACCCCTTTGGTTTTGATTGCAATTCCTGTTTCCATTTGAATATTTTACAGCCTCGGCTTTATGTTGGAAGAGGAATGCATGAAAGCACCTTTTCTCTCTTCAAGTAAGGCATCAAAGAAATAACCAATTTGGCTGTACAAAATCAATGTATGTTATTTTTAAATTATTATCCTTTTTATTATCAGGTACACATTATTCTGGGTGCTCCTGATCATTACAAAGTTGGCTTTCAGTTTCTATATTGAGGTGCCTACATGACCTACTTATTTATTTTATGATGTTTCTATATACCGACATCTGCACATGATGGCCCATTAGTTTCCATATTTTGCTGTGAATTGCGTCATGATATTAATGCTAAAATATTTTTATATGTATCTTACTGAATTTCTAACTTTAAGCGTACATCTCATTGTCGAGCTGTAGGATCATTTATAAAGCATTTAAGTGAGGAAAATCTTTATTTTTACTTAAACAATTGCTCTATTAATTGTTTTCTTCTAATCAATCTATACATGACTATACATATTTTGCTGATAAATTCTTTCCAATC
>JAUEKW010137548.1:0-11304 GCA_032274785.1 Ajuga reptans
CACACATTTTCAACAGCCCTCAGCTACTTTTCTCAGCAACTTTACTTCAGTCAACAGTGTCACAGCAGACTTCAGTCTCAAACAAATACACCCTAAGTATCGACACGCTTCAGACTTGGAATTGATTGGACGAGACACGTCCTTGTACCCCTCCCACGTGCCATATCTGAATTTCATTTTCTAGCCTAATAAAGTTTTTCCCCTTTCTTTATAAACTATCTGAAATGAAAAGGAAAATATGAAATAAATTTGGTGTTCAATTACTTGGATTAAACCGGAGACTTGCCCAAAAATCGAGCGTTAGAAAATCCCCAGAACAAGAAAACCAGAAGAAGCACCGGAAATCTCTGCAGCAGAGAGCAATTTTCCATTCGAGGAATTAAAGGCAATATTTTTCTGGTTGATTTTCAGAGCGAGAAGATGAATATATTTAGGCTAGCAGGGGACATGACCCATTTGGCGAGTGTTCTTGTTCTGCTCCTCAAGATTCACACTATCAAGTCTTGTGCTGGTATGCATTTTCCACATTTGTTCTTTCTATATTTTTGCTTCTCAAGATCCAGAAAAAGCATTTGATTGGCAACTCACACACCCCTAATTTCACCTCCCTTATGTAAGGAAGTGATATGGTTCTTGAGTGGTTAGTCATTTTGGTGTTTTATCATTCTCATTTGTATAAACTAAACAGAAAGTCAGTTGCCAATGATGTATGTTATGATTTTTGTGTATATTATTGGACAATGGGTTTTGTTATGATTGGGGGTTTTGTGACTTCTAGGGATTTGATGCTTTTTGTGGCTTGCTATGAAGGTATATGTAGTTCCCATGCCTTTTTTTCTTTGGGCTTAATTATGTGAATGATGTGGGGATAATGAAGTTGTATTCTACTGTTATATGCTGGCCTTAGTATTGATAGCTATAACCAATATGTCGAGCCAAGAAACAACTCGTCGAGCTCATTGGATTAGTTTATGGTGATGCCGGGGTCCCAAGGAGGCATATGGGCCGGGTGGAAGTTGTTCTTTTTTTTTTCCTTTCAATTCGGGAGAAATAAACTTGCCTTTTCGATCAATTCTGTGAAGTCTTGTATTCTGGAAAATTTTATATTTTGGGGGAGAGGGGGGTGGGGGAGTGTGTTAGGCGTTTCAATTGATTGTTGGATGTGCAGCTTGACTCCATGATATAGTTGATGGGGGTATAGTGTATGTAACCCTTACCGGTCGATTGCTGTCGGTAGTTTTAACTCTGAATGACATGTCATTTTAGGTTGGAAGTATCACAAGTAATTTTGACAATGTTTGTTAAATTGCTTTTATGGTGCAAATTTTTAGCTCTCTAAGGGCCTATTTTTGTTCTTAATTGTAAATATTTAAGGCGTTATAGATATTTATGATGGTGATCATGTTTGAATGGCATGGTTGTTGGAGCACTTCACTTTGTTTGTCTAAACAATCCATACCAGTTTACCGTTTTCATTTGTTTAGCATACTTCCACAATGATATCTTATTTTAATCTGATCCACAGATATAAAATCCCTCCAAATTTCTCTTGGATATTAATCATTCTATTGACGTATTTGTTTATGCAGGCGTCTCTCTGAAGACCCAAGAGCTTTATGCTCTTGTTTTTGCTACTCGCTACTTGGATTTATTTACACACTATATCTCGCTCTATAATACACTAATGAAAGTAATATTCTTGGTGAGCTCCTTCTCAATTGTCTGGTATATGAGGCGGCACAAGATCGTCCGCAGATCTTATGACAAAGACCAGGACACTTTTCGCCACTATTTCCTTGTTATACCGTGTTTGTTACTAGCCCTCGTCATCCACGAGAAGTTTACTTTCAGAGAGGTACTCTAATCCCATAAGATAACTATAACATGCTTTAATCTTCTTAAAAAAAAATTATATCTATGATTGAATCTTGATATGATTGACCAGGTTATGTGGGCTTTTTCTTTGTACTTGGAGGCTGTTGCCATTCTCCCGCAGCTCGTCTTGTTGCAGAGAACAAGGAACATCGATAACTTGACTGGACAATATGTTTTTCTTCTTGGGTAATTTATTGTTTCTTTGTTCTCATATTTTAAATAAAAAATTTGTTACATCAGAAGGTTTATATAAATTGAAGGTCTAGTATAAATCATTAAGTTTTAGGTCAAGCTTGTGACTGGTGGTGTCTTTTTCATTTCTCCGGGTTTTGGAAATAATTTTTTGCGACAAATTTATTTGCATGATTTGTCCAGAGCCCATGTATGCTTGGAATGGGCTTTGTAATTTACTAGTATGCTGTCTGAATATAACGAGAACATTTCATTATATATAGAGGGAGTAGTATATATGCCAGTTTTAAGTATGACGGTTTAATTGATCTGTTATTACTTGATTTGATTTTATGGCAAAATATTTATCTACATTCTATGCTCTATACCATATTATTGTTACTGCTTTCATACTGCTGGTATAACATTGTCATCCATTAATTGATGTGGAAACTGAATTTGTGTTGTATTCCACCTTTAAGATCACTCAAGAGAACTAATACCAAGGCATTTGGGATCACAAACTTTCGGCATTTTTACTATTTATTTCATTGGCAAGTGTTACTACATGCTACCTGAATAAAAACGTCAAGTTCTATACGGTGAGCTGGCGCCTTCTCCCGGATTACAATAGTTCCTGCCCTGATAAAGTGCAGCAATTTGTCGATTTTTTAGGATGTAAGGAAAATAAACCGTCGACTGAAGAAATAGGCTGATGAGGAGTTGCCTACAAGTAATTTTCCCAAGTGGTTGATGCTATTGATTTTTAGTACTCCCTCCAATCCTACATACTTGTTTTAGACGTTGTTGGAAAAATTAAGAACCCCTATAAAAGGACAAAGACATCCCTATATAATCTCTCTGCTCACTCAATCCCTTTTTTTTTTTTCTAAGAATATCTTTCTTCGACTATAATTTCGCTCTCTTTCTCTCCTCTCATACCATAATTATACCAGGGATAAAATTGGGAGAACCATGGTTTTTAAGGAACAAAATAATTTCTCCAAGGTGTCCCAAAATTTCCATGTTTCCTAGTCATCGAAATGATATTGTAAGTTGTGTACTGTAGATCTGTGTAACTCCTTATATCTGGTTTCTTCTTGCAGTGGATATCGAGGATTATACATTTTGAACTGGATTTATCGATACTTCACTCAACCACATTATGTCCATTGGATAAGTATAGTCTCTCTCTATCTCTCTGCGCAATGTTCTCTTCAAAGTTCATTATGTCGAAAAATTGATGCCAATTTTGTTTCGCTGGTTCTGCGTCTGCAGCTTGGATTTCAGGGTTTGTTCAGACATTGCTTTATGCAGACTTCTTTTATTATTACTTCCAAAGGTAAATTAGTTCACCACGTTTATAACTTATTTGATCTTAAATTTCATCTCCAAACCTCACCAATTCATTTTCTGATCCCCATTTCAGCTGGAAGAACAATGCGAAACTCGAATTACCTGCTTGAGCTAGTGGTTCGCGGTGCAATATTTGAGGCAAGAATTTCGCGGAGCACATACAATCAGATACACATACCTCTTTACGAACAGGGGATGAGGCATGTTTTGTTATCATATATTCTACGTACTGCTTTCAAGTACTGATTACTGTATTGTGAAGGTATTAAATTATAAGACCGTCACGATTGAATTAGAGGAACTCCTAGTTGACATTTTAGAATTAATGTTGGGAGAAACTGTTATTATTGGGCAGCAATGGTGATCGGTTTTGCAGCAGAACGTAATGGCAGTTTGCCAGTAGTCACATACAATTAGTTAACATTTCCTTTTGATTGAAGAAAATGAAATCATGTTCTCATTATACTTCATTGATGATGCATTCTTTGCGTGGTTTTTGGAACCGGCCCGGCCAGTTCCACCGTGGAACCAGTCCAGAGGCCGGTCTGGTTGTATCGTTTTACTGGGCTAGGCCTAGCATTGTCAAACCTAGCAAAGTCTCCGCAGGTTAAAATCCCAATTTTGTGCTTCATGTCAGCAGTTGGAAACTGAAATTGGTTTACGTGCATCGAAATGAAAAAAATCTGAAGTTGGAGTTGAATGATTATGCTGCAAACTATAATTGACTCAAAGGTTGTGAATTTTTATTATGTAATTAAGCCATAGATTTATCTCGTGAAACATCCAAAACACACACAGAGACACGAAAAAATGGGAAGAAGTAACAATGTCGAATCTATTTGCCACTGTTTCTTGGATTGATTGTGAAGTAAGTTTGGAGAAAAGTGAGGCAGAGAAGAAGGGTAGCAGCAAAGAGAGCTACAGCAGTCCACGGACTGCGAAAATACGCGTTGACGAGCTCCGCCATCCATGTCTTAGCCTTGCTGCTACAATGCTCGTTGATTCTCGTCTTCACGTCATCATAAATGCTCGAAGCGTCTCTTCCGTACGTATGCATCTCCTTAAACAGTCTAATAATCTGTTCACTATCCTCCAAATAGCTGATCAGTATCCCCTTCTCTTGCAGCTCTTTAACATCATTCGGTTTCTCCAGCAGCGATTTCATGAAGTTAACATACGATGTTACAATTGACTCTTTTCGCAGATATCCCGGAGTCATTTCGAGGGCTATGATGTTTGAGAGATGTATCATGGTTCCACCATGGATGAACAGAAACGGGATGTGGAGCGTCCCGTAGAATGAGTGGGAGTTGAAACGGACGTGGTAGAAGGAGCGGGAGCTTGGTTTGAAGTAGATATCCAGTGCCTTGAGTTCTGTTACTGACCGGAATGGGCGGTGTAATGGTAGCAGCTCAATCATACTCTTCTTCTTTCTCCTCCACCATGTGAATGTGAAAGTTGAGTCATCAGCATTGTTAGTGTTGTCCTCATTGATCGCCTCATCGGTATAGATGTTACGTAGTGCTTCGAGTAGGTGAAGAGGTTCTCTCTCCGTGCCTCCTTCCCAAGGAACGTGTCTCAGGTCGCTCCCCGTGTGAATCAATGCTTCGCCTAAGCCAACAACGAGTTTGAGTAGCCACCACGGGATCTGATTCTCCATCTCGAAGGCTCCAAGGTGCCGTGTAACATGATCCTGTATCTCCTCATCGTCTCCTCGTAAGAACTTCATGAAATACAAGATGGAACAAGTATTACCAAGCATCATCTCTGCCAACGCCTCGTCTTCGTAGTCATCTCTCGACAGCCCTCCGTAGAATCTCCTGATCTCGTCCACCCGCTCCAGAATCTTGCCACGGAAGAGGACGCGTTTGACGTCCTCAGCGTCACCGTCTGGTTTCAACATGATATTAAGGACCTCATTTTTAAATTCCTCAAACCGCCCTAGCTCGGTCCGCCCATGGTGGTACGGGCCGAGGGAAACAATTGAGGGATCATAAATATGCTTCTTGTTTTCGCGCATTTGAGGTGGCACTCTGTGTAACACTTGCTGCCACTCGGGCCTCGTGGAGCGAAGCTTCATCTCCCTGCCGATCAGTGCTTGTCATAAAGAAAAAGAAAACATATTTACGTCCATGTACTTTATATTTTTCGTGAATTGCATCAAAAGAAAATAAAAGGATAGGTAAGATAGTTTCTATAATTATTAATAACCTAACCCAACCCGAACTTATTGAGAAAAACCTGAATTTCACTGAACACAATCTCGATTTATTCGTTTCTGACCCGATTTGATCTAGATTTAATAATATATCTAAAAATGTAATAATTATATGTTTCAAATAACTTTTGGTATATAATTAGAATCGATCCAAAATCAAGCACGGACTCTGATGACCAGAATTGCAACCCCTAATTTGGCACCACCTTTTCTCTTCAACAACGTAGCCTTGCATAGGGCTGAGCATAAATTTATAAAACCGCACTGCACCGCTATTTATAATTTTCATAGAAAATCCGCGGTTAAATTTTCTAGCCAAAAACCGCACCGCACATGCGGTGCGGTTTAAATTTTTGCGCAATAACCGCACCGCATATTATATGTTAATGTGTTTAATATATCTCTAAACTATATGGGTTTGGTAGATGCCACTGCTTTTGTTATATCTCATTGTCACTTATATTTCTAATTCATGTTTGTTATTTGTTATTTATATATCTAATTAACTACTTTTATCATTAGGTAAATCTTTGTTATTTATATATTTAATTGTTAAGGTTGGTGGCTTTCTATTCACGTTTTTGTGATATTTACCTTATGCACAATGGACATTGGTGCCGCTACTTTTGGTAATTTGTTGTGTAAGATATAAATATTGATGGCCGATATTTACTATAGATTGTTTAGTATTTTTCAACTTTACATTTGCTTGTTAGATTGTTATTATATGCTCCTACTTTTACATTTGATTGAAACCGCAAAACCGCCTCAAACCGACCGCAACCGCACATAACCGCGTACTCATTTTTTCTATAGAAACCGTGGTTTAATTTTAAATAGAAAACCGAATCGCATATTGCGGTGCGGTTTAAATTTGTTGAAAAAAACCGCAAAACCGTTGCATACGAAGAAAAGAAGACAATAATAAACTTTTTAAAAAGCTAAAAAGAAAAAAGAAGACATTGAGAACATGAAGGGGCCCATTAGGCCCATGAAGTAATGTTGTGTGGACTGTGAATTCAGGAGATTTTTTTTTTTTTTTGAGAAGAGTGAATTCAGGAGATAATAATAAAGGAAAGGGAATGAGGAAAAGGGGTAATTAGGCGTCCGTTCTTCATAAACCATTAGAGGTGTCGACTCGAGCGGCCCGACCAAAACTTCCGTTGGACCAAAAATTAGTGACCGAAGCCCTGCTCATTTTTATAAAATATACTACGATTTTTGGATCAATCCGCAGCACATCAGACTTATTTGGCCCTATAGCACTTTAAACCGAAATTTCTATAGCTCAACCAGTCTAAAATTACGAACGGACTGGATCAGCCTTCGGGACTGGACCGATTTTACTACCTCTATTTATGATACAGGACAGGAGGAAGAATGAGGATTTTCATTCAATTCCCAGCCCAAGCTTTTAACTCCCAAGCCCAATAAGAATAATTCTTTATTTGAGATCCAAAAATTAAACCACACCCCAAGCCTTTTACTTAAGTTTTATTCCCTCCCACTTCCTTCAGTTCCTTCTTAATTAAAACTTAATATAAGAAAATATTAAAACATTTACCTCGATTAGGCAGATTGCTACTACAGTAAGAATAATACTCCTGATAAAATTATATGGCCTACCAAACGATCGTTGAAAAATAATCATAGCACATTATACCCCCTACCAAATGACTCATATGTTATCTTATACGACTCAAGCATGCTTAACTATCTCACGATAGCTACTACCTACTTATCTCATACCCCCTACCAAATGAGCCCTTAATGCATAAGGACGTCAGTGGCTTATGAAATAGGATTAAGCTTACATGCAAAATTCATTCTCAAAAAAAAAAAAAAAAATCACATATAATTGAGGCATCGATACATCTAGTACTAATTAAGTTTACATGTAAAATTCGTTCTCAAAAAAAAAAAAAAGTTCACATATAATTGAAACATCGATACATAATGATTATTCTCATCTAGCATAAATATAAATATAGTAGCAAGCATTTAATAAATAATGTTTTAAAAGACGTTAGTGGCTTATGAAACAGACGGACTAAGTGGAGAGAAGTTAAAAAAAATATAATACAATTAAAAATAGTCTAATATTTAGACGGGACCTAATCGAAGCAAGACGAGATATTTAGAAGACAGGTTTAATTTACTGGATTCAATGTATAAAATGTTTGGAGAAAGGTGAGGCAGAGAAGAAATGCAGCAGCAAAGAGGGCTAAAGCAGTCCACGGACTTCGAAAATACGTGTCAAACAGCTCAGCCATCCACGTCTTCCCCCTGTTATTACAGTGCCTGTTAATCTCCTCCTTGATTTTTCTAAAAATGTCGAAATTGTCCACTTCATGTGTATCAATCGCCTTGAACACTCCAACAATTTCCTCATTGCCCATCAAGTAACTGACTATTATGCCCTTCTCCTGCAGCAATTTGACGTCGTTTTGGCTCTCAATCAGCGATTTCATGAAGTTGACGTAGGACGTCACCGGAAATTCGGCACTTGTATTCCCCGGCGACATTTCCAGGACTATGACGTTGGACAGGAATGTGGCGGTTTCGCTGTCGACTCGTAGCACGGGGAGACGGAGCACCCCGTGCAACGAGTGCGACACGAAGCTTATGTCGTCTAAGAAATCGGAGCTTTTGGTGAAGTGGATGCCCTTTGCTCTGAGCTCTGTTGCGGAGCGAAACGGGCTCCGCAACACTTCGCTCGTCAAAACCGTTATTGTATGTATCTGTTGTTGTTGTTGTTGGGGCGTCTCGTCATTTTTTAAGGCCCTATGAAACATGAAAATTGAACTTTTTAGTTTGTAAAAACTAATGATAAATTTATACTAAATTATTAGGTGCAATTATTTTTACTTTAATTTTTGCAATGAAATTCTGCTAGTAATTAATTTAATTGATAAATTTAATTTGTTACAATTTATGGAAGAGCGATAACATGTTTAACTATTTGTGAACAAAACAATTAAAAGAGACATAAAAGTAAAAAGTAGGGAAACATTCATTTTTTGTCATTGTATAGAGAAAATTATGTAACGTAATTTCAATTTTGGTCCACTATATTTTGACATTTATCCAATTTAAAGATATTTGACTCCGACAACCTAAAATATCGCCAGAAATGTCACGCGAGCGTCATAATTTTGAACGTAGTGGATAAAAATTGAACACTTTTCGGCAAATATGTTGGACTGCCGGAGTCGAATGTTCTTAAATTGGACAAATGTCAAAACATAATGAATTAAAATTGAAATTACGTAACATACACAATTTTTTCTAGACAATGCCTAATATACAGGACCAAAAATAGATTTTTTTCGTAAAAAGTAGGTATTTGACGTATTCAATTAAGATTGAAAAAAATAGTTAGTACTTGCTAGGTCGGTAAATCATGTGGTATATCTATTTAAAATTCATCATTTTTTTACGTTAATGAATATAATTAGATTTAAATACAAAACTAATCCAAAAACTTATTTTTATTTTTATTTCCAAACGAAATGAACTATATTTTAAATTGTATATATAAACACACACATATATATATATATATATAAATATATGGGACCTTCATTATTAAGGTCTAAGGTGATCGTCGCCTACCTTTCTGAGACGCCCTTATGCTGCTGCTTCGTAAGATAAATTCTACGACGGGCTTCTAGAAGGTGCGGAGGAGGAAATTCCCATGAAAATTCTTTCACTGTGTTGAAATCCCAAAAATTTGCGTAACTCAAGTATTTGCAAATGAATGTTTTTCCCTCGGATTCGCCATATATGGAGGTGATTAATGACGTCACTATCCACCATGGAATCTGGTTCTCAAGCTTGGAGAAATCGTTCGCCATTAAAGTCACTCCCAAAGCTCCAATGGTTTGAGTTGCGTGAAGGACAATCTCGGGATTTCGCAATACCCGGCTCATATTGTATACGACTAAGCAGGCGTCGCGGAGCATCATCTCGACCCATTCCTATTCAAATATTGATCGGAAAGTTTAGACGTAAGTTGTTTCACATTGATAAATTAAAAGAAGATAAACTATTTTATAAGTTTCATGAGTTGCTCATATTACTAAATTGGTTTTAGAATGTAAGGTTACTAGGTGCCTAAAATGTCTACTCTTTACATAATAGGTGTGATTTCTATAATACCTCGATTTCTTGGTTACAAAAGTAGTCACATAGCTTATGAGTAATTTTGAAACCAAAAGTTGTTACATAATTTATGCCAAAAATTATATTTTTAGTTTTATAAATTAGGATCACTTGAAATTTCAGTCGCATCCAAAAGACCTTTTGCAATTTCAGGCCCATAAGTTAAGAAAGCGCGCAATTTTAGTCATTTTTGTCAGATTTATGGGACTAAATATAATTTTTCTTAAGTTATGAGCAGTTCCAAAATTAATCCTTTTATCTTTCTAGATTCTTGGATTTAGTCTTTTACCCGATAGTTTCTCTAATTTGGTAATTTGGCTGTGTTTATTCGTGCGATGTACTCATACTTTTCTTTTTCTTTTTATACAAGACCTATTAATCTAATTTGGAAGGAATTCTATGGTGCACCCGGGGTACCGGTATACCTGTAGACTTTACCTATTATAGTAGGTTAAGAATTGTTTTGGATTATGAGCTTTTAACTTTTAAATTATATTTTAAAATGATTTTTCAATGTTTTACACATTGAAAATTTTATTATATTTTTAAATCAAATTTTAATGATGATATTTTTTATTATTTTTTAAAACAAATTGTTAATGTTTTGTAAATTGAATTTTTATTATATTTTAAAACCGTTCTTCAATGTTTTTTTAACATTAGTTTTTTTCAAATTATATTTCAAAAGAAAATTTCAATGTTTTGCATATTGAAATTTTAATTATATTTTTAAACCCTTTTTCAATGTTTTTGCACATTAATTTTTTTTTTTTTTTATTTCGATTAATGAAACATTGAGCATTCTTTCTATAAATTTTGTAGTTCAATAAAAAATTATGATATGATTCCCAACTTAATGAAAAATGGTCTAAAGAGGCAATATTGATTTATATTCCCACTTAATTTCAATGGAAAAAAAAACCAAATAAATAATTTTTGGGTATATATCAGTGTAATTCAACATATCATAATGTATATATCTTAAATTGAAAAAAGTATACAAAAATATTTTAAAACATTATATAAATAATTGATTGGGCCGCCTAGGCGACTAATTGCCCAACTAGCCCTCCTAGGGCCAAAAAAGCTTAAAGATGCTATTTTTCACAAAATTAGCTTGACAAGACACCGTCTAGCGGCTAGTCGGGGACTAGGCGGTCACTTAGGTCAAGTTCTGCATACATGAATAAAACACAAAAATAAAATTCTTGGTTGACTACAACTACCTAGACAATTAAGTATAAAAATAAATTGAAATATTAATTTTTTTTCTTTTTACACGTGTAAACCTTCCTTACCAAAAATAAAATTAATATGTTGCTTGAATACCAATTTATTAGTGACGGTTTTTTTTTTTTTTTTGGAGAAAAGAAGTTTGGTAGTAAAGATTAAATTATATGTGTTTATGTAAACATATGGCTATTAATATATAAATATGAACACCCATCCTTATACTCTATACGAAATACACATATGAACTACTCAAAAGATATAAATATAAACATTTAATTTAATAAGTT
>JAUEKW010137558.1:0-11303 GCA_032274785.1 Ajuga reptans
GTTGTAATCCATTCAAATATATTGTAAAATTGATGCAATCTTTCCCAAATTTATATCCAAACACTCCAATTTCAATTGCCTTATACTGATCAATTTCTGTCAACCAATGTTTTCCAGAGTTATAAAAATATTGACTTCAATTCCAAGCTACAATCGTGCATATACTGTTTAAATCACAAGCTTGCTAGTACATCTTACACCATGATAAATTGATTGCAAATCTTATGAATTCAAAAAAATACTTATTAAGTTTGCTAAACTTAATTTTCACCATAAATTTACCATACTTACTCTACCTTTCCTAAATTGACGTATTAGATAAACGCATATATAAATCCTCAGTTTTCCTGGTAGATCAAATTCATCAATCGTCCCTCACAACAACGTCCGCTCATCCCGCAGAAAAGGAAATGCCCTAATATATTAAATGGACTCGGAAGGAGTCAACTCAGGAGAAGGATCTGCAAAAGGTCCAAATAAGCATGTTCAAATCCAATTATGCATACTACTTTTGTGTAAAAGAATAATGCTTCAAGTTTTTTTTTTTTTTTTCGTTCTAACTTTATTAGTTTGTTGTCGCATTCAGGTAATGCCTAACAAATTCATGAATCAATTTTCATCCAATTTTTCGGAAGAGGTTTATATTCGGAATATGTAGTTTATCATATGAATGGACTCATATGGACAAAAAAAAATTTAAGCTTTCTGTCACCATCTCCAAAACAAGCTCATAATTTATTTGTTTTCTCCTATCAACAATTGTCTCTCATGAAAATGCATTAACTATTAATCATATTATCATAATCTTTAATCAAATTCCAGACCCTCTATCATTAAACTCAATTATTAAATATTATCATTCTCATTGGATTAGGGGTTTGTAAATATCATACAATTACACATATGTAGCTGGGATAGCCAAAATCTCTATTTCGCGCTCCACGTCAACAATTGGAGCAACAAACTTACTCGGATGCATCGAATTGGAAACATAAAGGTAGTGTATTTCTATGTTATATTTGAAAAGTCACGTTGTAAATGATAATTCACTAAAATGTCGTGAACTTTTAAGTAATTAACCATTTACTATATTTGTATTTGGTACAATATCACCATATATTTATCAATTTTATTATATATTCATGGTACATTTATAAATCGTGCATTGTATAATGTGAAAGTTCTAGTCTATATATATTTAATAACAGAGGTACACTATTTTTATTAAGTGTAATTTTTCTCGCCAAAATATTATAGTTACTAAAAGTATAATTGTTTTGAAAGTTTAAATTTTTAAATATTATAATTTCCTCATATAGATGCCTAATATGAGATTATAGATTACGTAAATTTTATTTTTTCTTTGATTTATTTATCAGAATTGATGTAATTATCCATCGGTTATACGTGAAATTAGGAGATAATTACCAGAGAAACTAGGAGATAATTTCTTCGTCCATCTTTAGTTAAAATATTAATGCTATTAGAATTTACTATCATCATTAGTTACATATTAGTATATATATATATATATGGGATAATTACAATTTTACCGCCAAACTGTTAGCAGTTTTGCACTTCGGCATACAAAATATTAAACTTGACTAAACCGCCGCCAACCTATATAAATACTACTATTTCAAAGATGTCGGACCAAATTTCGGCCAAATACATTGCATGTGAGCGGTTTTGGGGGATAATTTTATATTTTAACAAATATCTTTTTGAAATTATAAAAATATTTAAATATTTTTTTCAAATAATTTTATGAATTATTTCTGATTTTTCAGAAAGATAAAATTATTAAAATTTATTTTTAAAATAAACAAATTATAAATCCTTTTAAATACCTTAAAATTATGAAAAATTTATAATTTTTTCGAAAAAAATATAAAATTTCTTTTATAATGTTTTATAATTTCTGAAATATATATATATTTTTAAAATAATTTAAAACAGTTTGTTCAAAAATATTTTTTTAAATACTTTAAAATTATACAAAACAACTATTTCTTTAAAAATATTTTTATGAATTATTTTTAGATTTTTCAAAAATATAAAATAGGAAAAAATACAAAACTATAAAAAATTATGTTTATAATAATTATAAAAAATAAAATAAATAATTAAGCACAATATTCCATTCACAAATTATATTTGGCTGATATTAGAAATTATATATTATTTGAGAAATTTATACCCTTCTTTTTTTGTTGCTATTAATCAAATATTTTTTTAGGGAGATATTAGTCTAATGCTTGAGAAGGTTCTTTGTGTGAATTTTTGTTCTTCTCCATTTTATCACTACATATATGGATCAAGTCACCATTTCTCCAAGATTAAATAAAAGAGTATAACTTATATACCACATATACATAAATCTTTTTATGCAAAATGAGCTTATCTGATTCGATTCAAATTTTCGCTCAATTAGAAAGAAAAAAAAATTGCATCCAAAAAGACACAGGTCAAGTGATACTTTTTCCATGAAATATAATTAATCCTTTTTCAGAAAAAATGTACATTTTTCTTACAAAACTTAATAATTCATGTGTTTGTTTTTAATCAATTACGTATTCTCAATTATCAAGTTTATGTAAGTTCTCAATATTTATATTTATATAGGTTTTCTATTTATAACTCACAAGTTGTATTCAACTATTATTTATTTTATGGATTTTATTTCTTAGATATGCCTCGGGTTCCAAAAAAAATAAGGATCGGGTCTTTTTAGATTTTGCAAATATGATCGAATATTGTATGACACTATTTAAGATTACTTTGAAATAGATATAAGCAACTTTTCATCCCTCAAACGCGTGTGGTAATGGTCTTTATATCATGATAGAGGTTCAAAATATTTTGGAGAAATTGCAAGTCTTGACAATTTGGGAAACATAAGAAATTAGACAATCCATTTTGCTTTCGTGCTTTTCGTTTCTTTTTCTAATTTCATTCATTGGCTTCTTGAATATATATATATATATATATATATAATAGAGTTAACAAACTTTTAAATTTTTCAAAGATTTTCGATTTGGAGAACCCTTGAGATTTATATTGTCATTCTTACATGCCACGTGCTATGAAGATCAAAATATAAAATAAAAAGGGTAAATTACCAAAAATCATATGACCTATAGGTCTTTTTACACTTCAATACAACTACTTTTTTCAGTCACAGATTTCCATATGACCTTTGCGCGTTTTATAAGTAGCCATATCCGGCCACTTTTCTGGCAAAAAATATACGTGTCACGCACGCACCTCACTAATTACCCTAATTTGAGATTTTTTTAACTATTTTCTTTTCTAATCTAATTCATTTATTTTTATTTACTGAATTGTAAATAAATAGGTTGTTGCTCAGCTCAAACGGCAGCCCAATTCCCTCTGTGCTCATTCTCTCAAGTCTCATCCACCAGCGCCAACGCCGCCGGGCTCGACCTCGCCGCCGCACAAGCCGCCGCCATCATCGCAGCTCCCCTCACCAACTTCGACTCACTCTCTTCTGCCTTTCTCTCCATTGAACATCTCACCTTCCCCATCTTCAACATCGACGGCAATCCTGAATTTTATTTCCAGTAATCAGAAAGAGAATAATAATAATTATTATTTATGAGAAACTTCGAATATGACAAGGACACACAAAGTATGGTGAATCGTACCGAGAACGGCGGAGGGGTGGATTGCGGACGCCTTCTGTACGAGGGCGGCGCGTGCGACTGAGGAGGTTGAGGTGCAAGCTGAGATGATAGCCATTGATGTCAACGATCAGCTAGAGAGAGAAATTCCTAATGAGGAGAAATCAGTTGTGTGTGTGAGATTGGAAGCATATAATATCTGTAAATAAAAATAAACGAATTAGATTAGAAAAGAAAATAGTTAAAAAATCCCTAATTAGGGTAATTAGTGAGGTGCGTGCATGTCACGTGGTTTTTTGGCCGGAAAAGTGGCCGGATATGGCTACTTATAAAACGCGCAAAGGTCATATGAGAATCTGTGACCGAAAAAAGTAGTTGTATTGAAATATAAAAAGGCTTATAGGTCAGCGGATTTTTGGTAATTTACCCAAATAAAAATTTCTATGCTCTAACTATAATACTATATAAAAATGGTTGAACTAAATCTTTAGGGTTTTATATAAGAAACATTTAATTCCAGTTATTTACTTTTTTGGTTTAAACGTTATTTAAAAAAATTATATCTCGATTTATAGGATCAAAACTCAAGTGCGGTCGTATAAGAGTTAAATATTCGAAGTCCATTTTTTAGGGGCAAAAAGAAAAAGGTAAAATCAATATCTAAACAATGATGTATGGATTTATACTTTATTATAATATGATAACTAACATGAATTATAGAAACGTATTACAGCTAAAATTATGGTTTATCAATTAGCGGAATTCAGTGAGAATATGTTATTTAGTATAATTTTGGGTAAAATATGGATAATTATTAAGATAAAATATGGCAAATGGAATTAGTTCACACTAGTTAGTATCTTACTTTAGATCGAGACGAGAACTTTTTAATGTTTACCAAATTAAAATATTCTAATATAAGTTTGTATATATCTTTCAGATTATGTATTTTTATTCAAATATAGTATTATTACCAAAAATATTATGTATAAGGAGATTTTTCAGAATTTATAGTACACATTATATTCGTGTTTGTTTTAACGACATAACAATTTGATGAGATTCATGATTGTGTATTGGTAATAGTAATAATTTTACATAATACATATTTGAGCACTAACCATTAAATCTACTTACTTTTTTTTTTTAATATTTGAGTTCTTTAATATCAAGCCCAAAAGATTCCACAAAAAATATAATATACCCGTGCATCGCACGAGAGCACTTACTAGTTTGAATAATAAAGGTGGGTATGGATAGAATCTTACTTAATAATATAATGAAACCGTCTATAAATAGTAATTTTTATATTTTCCCGCCCAAACACACTTACTTAATCTAGAAAGAGCAATTTTATGGTAAAATTCTACTAATCACAAATTTTGGCTAATCTATTGATATCAATATTTGGAATACTAAATCTTAGGCTAATTTGTTGCTATTTAGAACATATTCTCCCAATATATATTGATTGTATTTATGGTAAGATTTTACTAATCACAAATTTCAGCTAATTAGTTAAAAATATCAATATTTGTGTTAATATGTTGATATTTGGAATCAACATTTTATGGTAAGATTTCACTAAACACAAATTTCAGCGAATTTTCAGCCATTAAAAATGTTCACCTAAATTATCATCTAAATCTTTTCAGAAATGGTATGCAAGTAATATTAACCTCCTCTAATTTAGCATTTTCCAGCATATAATCACCGATTTATTTCTTTTAATTTTGCAGTTTGATAGCATACAATCAGGGATTAATTTCTCATAATTTAGCGGCTTCATAACATAATAATCGGATCATGTTACGAAAAATACTAAAAATACACGTATCACCATATCAATTAAATTATAGTGCGACATATGAATTGGTGCTCACCGGTAGGCATATGATCAGCTCCGAAGTACAATATAACCATATAAATATATCACTTTTATTATATATTTGTGATAGATTTACAATTCATGCATCGCACGATGGGAGCGTTCTAGTTTTCTAAAAAATAGCCGCTTCTCACAATACGACCAATTTAGTTCAATTTTTTGTTAAAAAAATTATTATTTTTTTAATTTTTATGAATTTACCGTGCTTTCTTTATGTATTGTTCCTTTCGTTTATTGTCAATAAATCTAATAATATATTGTTCAATTATATTTTTATATTTTTTTGAAATTAAATAAAATATTTAATTAGATCAATTGAAATATTATTCGTTTTTTTATTTAATATAAAATAAAATAATGAATAGAGATGGTAATTAAAAAGATATATAAATGATTTGATAGTGGGACCCATGAATAGTATGGTTGGTGGGGTATTTGTTTAGCCTATGTTTATTGGTGACCCAACCCAACCCAACCCAACCTTTTAATAAAAAAATTAGTTCTCTCTCATCCACATGCAACTCAACCCAAGCCAACCCTTTTATACTCCATTAGTGATACCAACCCAACCCTTAAAATATTTTATTTATCATTATTTATTAATATTTATAATCAATTTTATTATATTTAAAATGTGTAAAAAATAGATAAAAAAATATTTAATATTCTAAATTCGTAGTTATAACAAAAAACAAAATTAAAATATAGGTTATTTGAAAAATAATTTGGGTTGTTTCGATCCATGTAAAAGATTGAAATTGTGCTTCAAAATATATTACTATTGGACTCTATTTGTACACAATATTTTTGGTATTAATTTTGATAAAAAAATTTAAAAAAATATTAATAATAAAATATCTTCAATATCAACCATTTAAATTATATCCAAAAATTAATTTGCATCAATAAAATATTGACAAGTGTCACAAGGAGATTGGATATGAATTGGTGACAAGGTTGCGACATTGGCTTGGTGTCACACATTTTTTCCTTCTTTTTTTTTTCTTTACTAAATTTGTTGTCTTATTCTATGATATTGTGGTGAATGTCCCTAATGAACATAGTTTTAAAGGTAAAAAATTTCTTTTACTTTTGAAATGATAATGATGTAGCAGCGAAAAACCTGGGAAATGGGTAGAGCCATTGGAGATGCTCTAATGAGAAGGGGCCAAAACTCCGGGAAGAAACCATAGATAGTTGACCCAATAATGAGAACCAAATATATTATCAGAAACTGGCAATAAATGTATCATTTCCTAACCATAGATAAGGTGATGCAGCGAGAAGCGTGGTAAAATAATAGTACGCATTACGCAAGTCTGAATTCGTTGATTCTAAAAATACAAGAAAGAGATACAAAATTAGGAATAAACTTGTTTTCTATTGTCAAATATCAAAATCAACTATTTAATACAATATTGGAGTTTCCTATGTATACTGATAATTGAACCATAAACCCCTAATAACAATAAATCACTACTGTGAAATGTGACAGCACATTGGTTAAAAGGATCACAATTCAATTTCAGATTTTTCAGCTTCAAAAGACAAAGGGCACTTGTTTCATAACCGTCATTAAGACAGCAGTTTTAACAGAAATCGTTGTCAAAGACAGAAGAAGAAAAATCAGTTTTAACTGATTTTGGAGCCAGTTTTCTAATATGTTCTAGAGGCCTCTCCAATTATCATTCATTGTATTCTGGTTGTATTCATAATGTACTATATAAAGATGGTAATTAGGGATAGAATACAAGAGAAGAAAGGGGTGAAAACAACCTATAGAAATCAACTAAACACAATATGTGGTTGAGCAATTGTGAGCTGTTAGATTGATTCTTGGGGTTGTGATTTATGATTGTATTTGTTCTTCCTCCATTGATTAGTGGATTTGATTGACCTTCCGTGGATGTAGGTTTGCCATCACCGAACCACGTTATCTTTGTGTCTCATTTTACAAGTTTTGATCACATTTCATTCCATTAAGATTGCTTGTTATTTTATGTGGTTGTTGATTGCTGTTCTGTGAAAATATATTGGCAAACCTTACAAGTGGCGCTGTCTGTGGGAATAAGTGGTTAGAGGTGTTATTCCCAAATCCAAAAGAGCACGCATATTGTTTGATCAATTGGCTGAAAGGCAAGACAGCAGAATAAGGAAAGCAAGGAATCTGCATCATGGCATCTGCAAAGTTTGATGCAGAAAAGTTTAATGGAAAGAATGACTTTGGGCTTTGGAAAATCAAGATGAAAGCACTCTTGGTTCAACAAGGGCTACCTGGAGCCCTAAAAAAACAAAGGAAGAAGACCAGAAAGATTTGGATAAAATGAAGAAACTGGAAGAGATACAAGAAAAGACACGTAGTATGTTGATCCTTTGCCTCAATGACAAAGTATTGAGAGAGGTGGCTCATGAAGATACAACTGCAAAGGTATAGAAAAATATTGATGATCTTTACATGGCTAAATTTGTTGCAAATAGATTGTACATGAAACAAACACTGTATGCATACAAGACTGTGGAGGATAAATCTATAAGTGATCAACTAGATGATTTTAATAAGTCTATAGATGATCTGGAAAGTATAGATGTTAAAATAGATGATGAGGATAAAGCCATCATACTGTTAAATGCTCTTCCAAAAACTTATGAGCATCTTAAAGATGCAATGTTGTTTGGAAGGGGAATATCTATCAATCTTGATGAGGTGATATCAGCAGTGAGAGCAAAGGAATTACAGAAGTTCAATGAAGAAAGGCAAGATCCAACACCTGAGGGATTGTTCATCAAGCATAAGTTTCAGAAAGGTAGAAAGGGCAAGAAACCACAGAAGTTTGGAAATCAGTTCAAGAAGAAAGAGACTGACCAGAAAGAAACCAGAAAGTGTTTTGAATGTAACAAACCAGGGCATCTGAAGAAAGATTATTTTGTGTGGAAGAGAAAAAAGGCTCAAAAGTAACAAGGCAATAATCAAGCAGAGGTTGCTGAGCTGTGTGAGGATCCAGAGGTCCTGGATATTGTAGATTCACCAATAATAGATCAGTGGATCCTTGACTCAGGTTGTTCATTTCACATGTGCCCCAGAAGGGAATGGTTCACTGACTTGGAAGAAGTAGAGCAAGGATCAGTACTTCTAGGGAATGATCAAACATGTAAAATAAAAGGAATAGGTAAGATACAAATGAAGCTCCATGATGGATCCATAAAGGTGCTTACAGAGGTGAGATATATCCCTGTTAAAAAGAAACTTAATATCTCTGGGAATCCTTGTAACAAGGGGGTGTGAGTTCAAATCTGCAAAAGGAATCCTATCAATTGTTAAAGACTCAAAGGTCATTATGCAAGTGATAAGAACAAATGGTCTGTACTATCTAATAGCTCATGTTGTTACTGGAGCAGCAGATAATACACAAAGGAATGAATCTGACTTATGGCATTTAAGAATGGCACACATAAGTGAAAAAAGCTTAAATGAACTTCATAAACAAGGGCTATTGAAGATCAATGTTGGTTCCTAATTGGACACTTGTGAGCAGTGTATTTTGGGAAAAAGCAAAAGGCTACCATATCATAAATCAGAATCATCAAGCACACAAGTACTTGACTATGCTCATGCTGATTTATGGGGTCCCTCAAGAACTGAGGCATTTGGAGGAGGGAGATATTTTCTTAGCATAATTGATGATTACTCAAGAAAGCTTTGGGTTTATATATTGAAAAATAAGACAGAAGCTCTAGAGAAATTCAAATCCTGGTATAAAGAGACCAATGTGTCAAAAGGCATGGGATTGAAATATTTGAGAACTGATAATGGTTTAGAGTTTCTGTCAGAAAAGTTTCAAAGTTTCAGCAAGGAAGAAGGTATCAAAAGGCACAGAACAGTACCTGAGAATCTACAACAGAATGGAGTAGTGGAAAGGATGAATAGAACCATCCTTGAAAGGGTCAGATGCCTTTTGTTCTCATCTAGTTTGCCAAAGAAATTCTGGGGTGAGGCTGTGTCTACTTCAACATATCTGATAAATAGAAGCCCAACATCTGTCAGAAATTTCAAGACTCCAGATGAGTTGTGGAGTGGAAAGGCTCCAGGATACTCCCACCTGAGAGTTTTTGGGTGTCAAGCTTTTTCTCACATCAGACAAGACAAATTGGATGCAAGGGCTTTGAAATGTGTAATGTCGGGATATCCTGATGGGGTAAAATGATACAGGCTCTGGTGTTATGAGTCTGGAAAAGGAAAAAATGTGATAAGTAGAGATGTGGTATTCAGAGAAGATATCATGCCATTCTCAACAAGAAACACAGTTAATACAGAGAGAACACAAGTCCAGGTGGAGCTTGGGGATGAGCAAGACACCTGCACTGATGAACAAGATAATTCAGATAACAATGATCTTGAAGATAAGAATAAAAAAAAAAGACATCTGGAAATATATTGAGCTCCTACAAATTGGCAAGAGACATGAAAAGTAGAGAAATACATCCACCAAATAGATATGGACATGCTGACATGGTTCACTATGCATTAAATGTGGCAGAAGACATTGACTATGAAAAACCAAAGAATTACCAATAGGCTGTGAATGGTTTGGAAAGAGATAATTGGATAATTGCAATGCAAGAGGAGATGGATTCATTGATCAGAAATCAAACATGGATCCTTGTAGACAAACCAAAGAATTATAAGATGATAAGTTGTAAATAGATATACAAGAAGAAGATAGAAGCTATTCCAAAACAGCAGATCAGATTCAAGGCAAGATTGGTGGCAAGGGGTTTTACTCAAAGATAGGGCATTGATTTCAATGAGGTATTTTCTCCTGTGATAAAATACACATCAATAAGGATTCTGTTGGCATTAGTCAATCAGCATGATATGCATTTAGAGCAATTTGATGTCAAAATAGCTTTTCTCCATGGAAGTTTAGAAGAAACCATATATATGTCTCAACCTGATGGTTTTGTACTGGTAGAGAATAGAGGGAAGGTTTGTATACTCAAAAAATCTCTTTATGGACTGAGACAAAGCTCAAGACAATGGTACAAGAGGTTTGATGAATACATGTTAAGAATAGGGTGTGTAAAATCAGAATATGACAGCTGTCTGTTCATCAGAAAGGTAGAAGGTGTGGCTGTAGTTTACTTGCTTCTCTATGTAGATGATATGCTTGTAGCAAGTCAAAGTTTGGCTGAAATTGATATACTGAAGAAGCAACTCAAGAATGAGTTTGAGATGAAGGAGTTGGGAGTGGCAAGAAGGATACTTGGCATGGATATTGTCAGGGACAAAAAAAAAGGGATTATGTGCCTAAACCAACATGATTATGTAGTAAAGGTACTGAGAAAATTCAACATGTATGAAGCAAATGACTTGTCTGTTCCAATACAGGTTGGTGTTAAACTTTCTGCTGAACAGAAACCAAAATCTAAAGCTGAAATGATTAAGATGAGTAAGGTTCCTTATTCAAATGTAGTGGGCAGTATCATGTACACTATGGTCTGTACCAGACCAGATATATCATATGCAATTAGTGTACTGAGCAGGTATATGGTGGATCCTGGTAATGATCATTGAGAAGCATTGAAGAGGATTCTGAGATACTTAAAGGGTTTAGCTGATTTTGGGATTGTATTCAAGAGGGTTGATGATGGAAAGCAAGAAACTTTAATTAGTTTTGTGGATTCAGATTTTGCATCTGTAAGGTAATCTGAACAAAACCGCACCAAAACACCAAACAAACCACCAAGTTTGCTACAGAATTTGCAACAGAACA
>JAUEKW010137569.1:0-11303 GCA_032274785.1 Ajuga reptans
CCAGCCGGAGGTCACTAATTTAGCTCCACGTTACCAATTACAGCGAAATTATTATCATCTGGCTAAATTTATCCTCAAATTGGACATTTTTTTAAACTTACAGGACTAAAATTGAAAATACATAAGATACAAGACTTTTTATGGACTCGTCATAAGTTACAGGACTAAAAAGGAAAAATTTCCTCTCCTTTTCTTTTATAAAAGAGGAAAAAATCTCCAGCTTAGAATTTCCAAGAAACCCCACCAAATTTTTTTAAAAAAAACCCCATTACTGTAACTCACAGAAAAATAAAGTATTTTAAGAAAATTCGAAATTCAACAGATTGTTGTCAAAACAATAAATAAATAGTCTAGAGGTAGAACAAAGCAAAATGAGCAACAATTCTCAGAATAAACAGCGTACCTTGTGTCCTCCGAACAGTAACATAACGTCATAGCACGACGGCAGATGATCTCGACCAATCCAATCAACTTGTTCAGTAATTTCACACCATGAATCCTACAAAGAAGAAAAGGCTGCAACAACATCTCTTATCAACGGTATAATATGGCTGTTTCAATACGAAGCCTAATATTGGGTTTGTTTATAGAGCCCGCTTACAGAGTTCTGTAACAAGCAGTACCAGGTTGGACGTGTTGGGCCGGTTGATAATTCGGGCTATAAGATTCCTATGGCCCAACCAGCCTAAAATGTCGGGTAGGCTAGGCCAATTTTGCCAGCAGTTATGTGTGTACTCATAATATATTCAAGCATACACTTCAAAAATGAAGTGTCAAGCACCTAGAAGTACAGGAAATATGCTACTGAACTACCAGTAATGATTAAATTAACAAAGAAAAATAAGAAGGAAAACAAGAACTGCATCAATATAAAAAAGTAGCCTAAAAGAGTTTTTTTTTTTTTAATGAGCCTAAAAGAGTATTATTACTTCTATAAGTTATGAGTAGAAAATATAGAAACTAAAGAATTCTTCCAGGAGGTATAATTATTCAGTATACAGACAACAGATAATGGCAGAAGCAAAGTTACTGGACCTCTCCATCTTCACCAAATTCTGCATCTCTACGTTCCTCATGATCCCAACGATCTCTCTTGTGCCTCTTGCGTTGGCCGTCGGTATCTGCTTCACCACTCCACCCTTGCTTCTCCATCTATCGCGTCAAAGATCACAGCGACAATGTAATTCATATAGAACTAAATGACTAACCATTTTTAGCCTGTGTAACAGCTTCTATGAAGATGATACCTGCTTCGGCTTTTTGGAATCAGTGCTGTGTCTATGAGATCTTGAGCGGTCTTTGTCGTCATCATCTAAATTTGTATCATCGAAAGAATCCATATACCGCTTCTTATGTTTCTTATACCTGTCCGTAGACCTTCTATTCTCTTCAGACTCGGATCTATCGCTATCTGTTTCACTTGCCTTATGTCTCTCTCTGCCCTTTCTGTTTTCGCCTCTGTCTTTACTTTTTCTACTCCTTTCCTTCTTCTCTTTATCCTTTCTCTCCTTCTTAGCCTTCCAAGAGGGGCATGATGGAAACAGGAAAACAATAAAAAAATGGTTAAGCCAGGGGGTGGGGGTGGGATCATTAGGGGTGGTAGATCATAGATGCAAGTGCAATAAAGAATTAGCTAAAGAAACAAATTAGCAAAAGTGTGTATACCTTTTCTTCTTTTCGCTTCCGCTCCTTCTCTTTCGCCTTTTCTTTAAGTTCAAGAATGACCTTATCAAAGATTTCATGGAAAAAGTTCTCTTCCCCCACGAACCTGTCCAAAAGCATACTTATCTGATAAGTAAAATAATGTGTGGATTGAACACCAAATGACACAATAATTCAGAAAATTTCAAACAAGTGTAGAGTAAAAGTAAAGCTGATAAGCTGTTTACCTCTCTTCAACAAGTTGTTTCCAGTCCTCCCACTTAGAAGATGAAGATATATCCTGTTTAATACCCAAAAGTTTAAGATAATCATAAAATAAAGTTATAAAATGATAAACCAGAACTTCCGAATCACTGACGAGATACCAATATCTATACCTTTGAAATAAAAAGGAACTGGTAGACATCTTCAGATAGACGCTTACGCTTCTTAGATTCTTTTTCTTCTTTCTCCTTTGTAATTTGCAATAACTCATCAAATATAAGCTGGCAATATATCACTTATAATCAGATTTTCAAAGATCAATCTGCGTGGAACCAAAAATAGAAGTAGAAATGAAATGCACGAAAAAGAGCATTATTAAGTTGAGTATATATATACACGTGGTCTAATGTCACTTGTAGTGATACAAGACGCCTTGTCATGCATGTTTGGGCAACCTTATACCAAAATAATGGACATAACAGCACACATAGAAACTCTCAAGCATAAACAAATTTAGGGCTTATGCCATATCCAACAGGTTATTCGGATAAACAGACCCTTTTTAACGCACAAGTTATTGCCTGCGCAACAGCTTCAAATTTCACTTCAAACCTATGACTTGTGGAAAACCATTTTCCATCTCAAGTCTGATGGATGACCAGTTACACAAGTTCTTACAATCACATATTTGCCCAGAGATACTAAGACAGTATTAACATTACTTTCAGTAATAAGCCTTCAGCTGTTCAGCCTTTATATCCACATACCTTCAATGTATTGCAAAAAACTCTTGACCAAATGGTACTAGAATAGTTAACTCACACCATCAGAATACATAAGATAAAGCTTGAAGCATGTGCTGGCTGGATTCGAGAGGTTCAATATCCAAAAAGAACAAAGTAGTACCAAAAAATATGGTAGCAAACACGTATCACATTTTGTCTAATGCAGAATTGTTTCAGGAGCATAATCTTGTGGTTATCATGCACAGGAATTATCTAATAAGAGGAAAGGGACACCTTTAAGTTAATATCTGATATGGGTTTGCAGCTAATCTCTTCAGAAAGTGCGCCTTTGAAGTCTTCAACAGTCCAAGTTGTTGACAACGACATCTGGAACCAAATACTTTGTAAATTGATCCAAGTATAAAGTCCAAGTAATGTCAAAGCGAAAATCAATACCTTCTCATTCTTTATGGCTGCTTCTATTTTCTCCTTATCCTCAGAATACTGCAATTTAATTTATCAAAAAAAGTAAAACTTACTCTCATGGCACCATGTAAAAAAGTCAGAAGTCCGAACAAACAAAAAGAAGAAACTACAAATATTTACAAGTTCGAACAAACAAAAAAGAAAAAACTACTAATATTGTCAGGCTACAATCCTAATTAGCCATTATAACTCTTAACAAAAATTAAATAAACAAAGAGGACACTAAACCACGCAATCATGACCTTATTTCTTTTCCCCCCTCTTGAAACTACCTACCTACACTCAGAAGATATCTACATATAACAGATTACATGTTGGTTTGGGTTGTACCCATGATAATTAAATAAAAATCGATATTGAGTTTCCTTCGTATGTGGAAAGATAAAGCAGTTTTATTGTCGACTTTATCCTCTCCCCCATCATCCAAAATTTGAGGACCTACATATTGATGTCATAAGAAAAGGCAATATTTTGAAACAGACTCTGTAATAGTGTCAGCATAGATACTATCGGTTGCATGTAGCTATAAATGTCCCTCTGTATATCCAAATACCACATTTTCTACACCTTCCCACCGGTTCGTTCCAAGTAAGCAATTGTTACAAGTGATAGAATTTTCAATATAAAATAATATCACTACACCATTATTCAATTTCACACTGTAATTTATCTTTCTTCACCTCAATAGAGCTATAAATGCCTAATTGATGAATACCACTGGACGTGAGGTGCATTGATAGCTCTACAATGATCTCCACAATTCACTTTCCCTTAATTCTTTCTGCAGAATATCGTATATTCTACTTACAAAATCTGTGAGATTAAAGGTTTTTGTTTTATATCTAACCCTAACACTACTGTTACAGGCATGCTGGTTAGCTAAATGGACTTTCCTCTTTTACCACTAAATAAATAGCAGACAAGACTTGGTGGTTTTGAAAAATGATAATCTGATTACCCACTGCCAATAGTATGTTCTGTGAGTTTACAAACACAGGAGCTGCAAACCACAACAAAGACTGAAACCCGGTTGTGTGACAGACAAAGAAGAGCATTCATAAAGAGATAATTCCAGAATGTACCAAGTAGTTCCAAATTTTCTAGGTCAGTCCTCAAAAAGAGTAATATATATATATATATAAAAGTTCCAGAATGTACAGGAAAAATAGCCTACTCAAACTACCTGTTTCTCGAGGTCATCTATAACATCATCAAAGAGATCTTTTGCAGTAGAACCAGAGGTGTTTGAAGACACGGCCAGATATGCAGGAGCATCTTTAACCTGAAATCGTGTCAAAGTTCTATAAAAAAAAAAAAAGGTAGTCCTTAAATGCCCAAATGAAAGCAGAGCAGAACCTTCACGCAATAGTCTCGCCAATGAGAATTGGCCATAAGAATGCCATTAGCTACATGTTCCTCCATTAGCTTCCGAAATTCATCACGATTTTTACGCTCTAATTTCCTCATTTCCTCCTATTTCAGAAATTGTGTATATTTTTATTGCAAGGCACAGGGTGACAGGAAATGTATAGAAAAAGAGATTAATGCCAGCATATAAATACTAAAGAAGATGATGACCACCACAAATCTAAGATATCTCACCATTCGCAATTTTCTTTGTTCCTCTTCCTCCATCTCTAGATCTCTTACGTATTCCTGAAACATGCCAGTTCCACTATAGTAACCAGCCATATGTGAAGATAATTTCATGCCATGGATATTTATATCCACAATTTTTGTAGAAATATAAATAAGTGTTTACTTGGAAGATTTCCAAACGCTCTATCTTTTCAAGGCGTGAGCATCTCTCATCAGCTTCTAAGCGGTGCTGCACTTTTCGCCACTGGCTACTTGCCTGAGTAAAAAAGATAATGCACACATCATGTATCTGTTGATATAATATTGGAGGACTAAATGAAGTAGGAACCTAAGAAAAATACCTTGATAAAGTCGCAAGATTTTAGAAATTCCAAATATTCCATTTTATGAAGCTTATGCTCCTCCAAAGCCCTTGCTCGTTCCTATTCAAGATATACCGTAAAATGTCACCGGGTGGCAAAGATTTCCTCCAGGTGGATATTTATAAGCCTCTCACCACACACTAACAGAAAGTCACATTATGAATAGCAGTCATACAAATTATTAAATAAACAAACCCCACACACAGACACACATATCATATATATATATATATATATATATATATATTCAAATGTATGTATGCTGATAATAGGCCGAAGGGTCCTTATTCAGTATAAATCAAAGAAAACACTCAGAGAAAAATCCCAACAAATTTCAGGAAATGTAAATCAAAGACCAAAAAAGAGCATAAACAAACAGAAGTTGAAAATAAATCCATAAAACAATTTAATAATACAAGAGCAAATCCTGCTCCATTCGAGAGCTTGGACAACAACCCCCCATCTTATTCAAGGCTAAAACAGCAGTAAAAGAATTACCTTTTTCTTAAGCTCCTCTAAATTCTCTTCAAAGAGGTCCTCACGATCTTTAGCTCGTTCAACAGCTTGGAAACGTTCATCTTTCTCAAAAAGAGATACTGCTTTGCTGCAATAGAAGTTCAACAATATAGAAACGGTAACCCCCATGCAGAAAACAGTCACACACAACAAAAATGCTTCATTATGTCCAAGCAATTATAATCATGTGTCATAAAAAAAAAAAAAAAAAAACATACCTCCATCTCATCGATGATGTCAGATCTTTAGATTCCTGTAAATATAGAGGCCACAAAGAGTTTAGGGGTAATTATAATTCATAAAGTCCTTTACATTTAAAAAATTTGCAGGTAGACATGCTTTTGACACACGAAAATGTATAAGAAAATCAAATTTACTTGTAACATATTCTTGAAATCTTGTTTTGCTTTCTTCTGTCTAGAACGTTTCTCTTCAGCTTCCTGTTTTCTTTTCTGCCCAACAAACTGAAAGGGATTGTTTGCACAATAAATAATAATTCGCGCAGTTGAATTCAGCTGCTGGAAATTATTTTACCATAATATAAGATGACCATCTAAACTACTTCATTGTAAAGATGTCACAATTTACCTCATTGAAAGCTTGCTTCCGCTCTCCAAGGGATCTTAGCGCACCATATCTCCGGTCATTTATTATCACCCTCATGGCCTGCTTAAATTCATTAGGTACATAGATTTCCCGGCTAATGATTAAAAATTGTAAAGAAGAAGCAACAGACCTCGTCCCAGGTCCAGTCAGATCCAACATTGGCTGTTTCCAGAAGAGCTCTGAAAGCATTCTTCGCCTCCTAAAGTAAATTTTCACAAGTGTGGCGGCAAAGAAAAAGGAAAACAGAATTTTGGGGTAAATAAATGATCAGCAAAAAACTTTCTCAATGTTTATTGCATTGTCAACTTGATACTACAGGAAGTAGGCCAATCTGCAATACCTCTTTACTCTCATAGACAAAAGGTTCTTGCTCTAGTTTTTTCGCCTCTGGTGTATTATTAATGTTTCCACTTCCAAAACTTCCTGCACTTATGTTGGCGTCCTAAAGATGATGAATGAAAATGAACAATCATGATGCAAAATGTCCCATAGAAAATGAAATCTTTCTCTACTGTAGAGAAAGGGACAAAGTAACTGACAGAGTGCACACGTCAAAGAATTACCTCCTCATTATCAGCTAAAGCTTTTACAGAAGATGGTGCAGCTTCCAGAGGCGACAAATTGGAGACCACCCTGAACAACCATTGAAATAATCCATCATTAAAACCCACCAAAAGACAGGATATAAAAATAATCAAAAGGGAACATTTTATACATTGGCGAAGTTATGGCATTGGCCATAGCAGTTGGCCCAGGTGTGTCTGACGCAGCCAATGGTGTAGCAATTTCTGGTGGATCATGCAGTCCAGTTTCATCTGATGTTAAATTAGTAGTGTGCTCTTGTGTGCTTGATAATCCAGAAGGTACAATTTCAGGATTAACAGCAGGTATCACTGAAACTGGGCTTGACACCATTTCTTGGGCCGGTGAAGATAAATTATTTGCATCGGGCGTTGATGCTTCATTCCCAGAGACAGAAACAGCTTCAGAAGCATATGAACTTACATCCTTTACAGAGGGTGTTTCCTCACTGGAAGTCATATTCAGTCGGTCACGAGCCAACTACACACAATTTATGTGCGTTAAACAAAGGGATAGCCCAGGAAAAGTTAAGACCGTTCTATGGAAAATTTTATTTGGTTAGGAAAAACAAGAAGTACCTTGACTTCATCTGGCATGACCCATTTAGATTTTCTGGTGACTTTGTTATAGTAATATCTGGAAAGAAAATCTAAGTTTGTCAGCATAATTCATATAAACAAAGTGGACATCGGATCCTTTTCAGATGCCATAGAAGAAAGCTTAGAACATTGGAAAATGATTTATATAATCACCTTCTCCCCTCAGGAGAAGTGAATTCTCTCCAGTCCGTAGATGCATCCGCCTTCTGTAGAAACAAAAGCTGAATTAGCACATGGAGAAGAAACTGGAAAAATGCCGAAACAAGCAAAAGGAACAATGTCCCTTCCAGGTAATAGATGCCATGGAAATTAGACAATCATGCACCAAGACGAGATCAGAAGAAATACAAAACATAAAAGGACAATAATCCAAGTTAAAGGTATTTTTCTTTGCCAAGTTAACTTAAAAGTGTTTCATATCCAGAATTATCCTGTTTTATTTTTTATTTTTTATTTTTTATTTTTTTTCTTTTATCAGCAAAAGAAGTATCCAAAGACATTTGTATCAAAGGAACATAGTAGAAGAAAATCTTATGCCTGAACAACAAAGAAAATGCATAAAAGAAATATGTTACTAAAAGCACTGAACGGCTGGTGGCCCACCTCTATTGGCGTCATCAATTCTAAAGGCTTTTCCCATGAAGAAACCCTTGTCCTTTTGTTGTAGAAGAATCTGCATTGAGATGTGTTGTAGTTTTAATAAGTATTATAACAGAAATACAAAAACATGCATTGTTACTGCTTTCTGGGTCAAGATTTGTCTCTTTAAATTTGAAGATATACTGATTTTTCCACCAGCTTCTTGTGTAGCTTATAGCTACAAACACCAATTAGAATGCAAATAATAAATGGCAAAGAACCAGTAAGTACTACCTCCCTAAAGACGTATTTTGGTTTTTAGCATGTTTTTGGAAGCCTCAAATAATATCACTTTTCAGGATAATTTTAACAGGGCTTATATTGTTGCACTCCACAGGTGTTTTTAGTACAAAGTCTTCAGAGAAGGAAATTACAAATTTATTGTAAAATGTATTAAAATCATTAGTGGGTGACTACAATCCAACCAATCACATGCAATAAAAGAGATATCCAATGGCTTTGACAAAGCCTGATTCTATGCCAGAAACAAAATTGAGAGAAAAGGTAAAAATAACAAAGCTATCAGCAAGTAATATATCTATGGTCATAATGATACAGGACTAAGTATAATTGATACAGGACTATGTATAAATGTCTATTTCCTCGAGTGGAAGTATAGACACTATAACAGAATGAGAGAGTTCTAGTAGTTAGGATGTGTAGATACATTTCAGATCATGTTTAATACAATCACATACTTTTTTCCATCACGAGAGATGTGCTCTTTCCAATCTGAAAAGGCCCTTTTTTCTGGGTCAGGCATACCATTCTTCCCCTAAAAGCAAAAGAAATATCCAGATTAGTACTTTCGGCACAAAATGACGTAAAGCAGCAGAATAAAATAGAGAGTATAGAAAAATAATATGAAGTAAATACAGTAGATCTTCTCTGGACTAACCACTCCAGCAATTTTTTCCTCCGTCTGCTGAGGAGTACCAGATTGGGTATTATGATTCCCATTTGGAAACCATTGTTGTGCTCCAGAATTTTGCTCCCCATTCTGCTGCAAAGGCGTGACAGGCTTTATGTTATGGGACCCAGTTGAAAACCACGTTTGTTCTCCCACACTTTGTTCCGCAGGTTGTTGCATAGGCAAAGCTGGTTGCATGTCTTGATTCCCAGTAGGAAACCAAGGTTGACCTCCTGCTTGAAAATTGGGGTTATCTGCCTGGGGCATCAGTGGATGCTGGGCTGTGGAGACTACATTCATTTGTTGTTGGCCAACAGACGATGAAGATAACTATAAAAAAGGGGTATTTTGATGTTATGATTCTTGGAAGCTACAGCAACTTCACAAGAAACAAAGACCAAAAAAATAATTCTTACATTGTATGGCATATGAGTTATTCTGGGACCACCAAAACTTGGCATGTAATTATTAGGGGGTTGAGGTTGTGGTGGAGCGGACATTACAGGTCTGTTGGCCTGAAGATCTGGTTGTCCAATTGGTGGTCCTTGAGGCAAACTATGACCTTGTGGAGGTGGCTGTGAGGGTGGAGGCGCCATGGTTTGAGGATACTGGACTGGTGGAGGATGTGGCGGCATGCCCATGTTTGAATGTCCACCTGGCTGAAATTGGTGAGGAGCCACTGGAATAAATGCTTGTGGCTGGGGTGGTGGAACTCCAGGCCGATACTATTTATCAGAGAGAGAGAGAGAAGGAGAATTATACAGTATTACTAGTAATAACAAATATAAAACATCTTCGGTGAAACAAGAGACAGGTGAATCTTACTTGCATCGGCATGGGAGGAGGAGGAGGAACCACGTGGCCAATCATATGAGGCTGAGCAGGCTTTTCCCCGGTACACATGTAAAAGATACAAAAATCAGAAGCAAGGAAAAAAAAAAGAATAAGAAAAGAAGATTGTGACATCGAAATGGATTTAACACAAGAAACTGAACGAAAACTAAAAGTGAGCTATTTATCATATTGTCACCATACACACGCGCGGACACACACACACAAAAAAGAGAAGCAAGATTGTCAAGAAGAGTAGCTCAAAGGATTTAAAAAATAAAAAAGATAAGACCCCTGTGCTTCTAATGTCGGATATAAATTTCCTCACACGTATGTAAAGCATGTACCTTTCACATGCTAGTGAATGAGGGGAACATAGGTAAGAATCATACGATATGGACCTATATGTGCAAAGTTCATGTGGGGAAAAAAGTAATAATACATGTAAAATATGTATGCATGAGACGCCTTCACATAAGGTCTAGCCACACTTGTGCTCAACTACTTCATTACCATCTTTGACTAAGCATACTTATACTTAAAATACACGTGGCTGGATAACTATAATAATTTACAAGGATGGAAATAACATTTATTCCTAAGCGTTAACCTTCCCATACAATAATGCATAATAGATTAATGTAACCAAATGTGTCATATCAATATACATGCAGTTATTTATACGGGAGACGCCTTATGGAAACTGTGGACACATACAGCAATTATGAGATTATTTGGGGTTTCCGCATGGGACATCCATTCATTTTATCACAAATTTCTTGGTATCCACATCAAGCATTTACCAAAAACATGTTAACCTCTTCGATTGGAAATAATGACAGGATTTTTTTACACCAGCCATGTATACAGAGGACTATGACAAGGAAAATTAGAAGTATTAGTATAAGTTGAGTACAGAACACATAAAAGACTTGAACACATCGTGCCTAGGGTGCTGATGGATAAAAAACATAGCTCAAACCAAAAACAAATGCAGTCAAGTTTATCATGAAGCTGTATCCAGGTAAATCTTTAAGTACAGTCAACAGTGATTGTAAGTATGTTCCATCGCACCACAGGCACTCAAATAACTTGAGAAGCATGTGATACACATGTTGACCTATGTCATTCTCATGTTACCTTTTCCTTTTTATTCATATAAAATAATAGAAACCAAAAGACTTACGAGGAAATTTAGAATAAGATATGATATCAGTATTCAAAATAACTTAGATAAGAAAGCATCTCAAGTTAATTACCTGCATTCCCGTGGGTTGGGAGTTATTGGCCATTTCAGGCAAATAACCAATTTCTGAAACAAACGTGGAAAACACAAGATATTAGTAAATTAGTTTGAACGAGTTGACTGTCATAAAAAATGCTTTCTCAAATAGAAGAACAGTCATACAAATCTAACCTCGCAGCAAAAAAACAAGAAGTGACAAAGATGTAAGGAAAGGTGCAACATAAAGCAATATAACATCAATAGTTATTTATCATGTCACCATTTATTTAGTTGTACTAGAAATATTGCATATTTTCCTCGTGAAGGAAAATGTACAACAAGCTATCTATTCAAAAA
>JAUEKW010137579.1:0-11301 GCA_032274785.1 Ajuga reptans
CCCCAGAATTCTATTTGCTTCTCCCAATTCTTTCATTTCAAATTCTGCTGTCAAACATTCTTTGAGCATCTGAATTTTAGTCACACTTTTGCTTGCTATTAACATATCATCAACGTACACCAAAAGGAATGCTACTGGTACACTCTCAGCAATCTTCAGATACACACATCTATCATATAAAGACCTACTGTACCCAATCCTTAACATGCGCTCATCAAACTTCTTATACCATTGCCTTGGACTTTGCCTCAAGCTATAAAGAGACTTCTGGAGTTTTCAAACCTTTCCTTCATTTCCAGGGAGTATAAAGCCTCCTGGTTGAGTCATAAAGATAGTTTCCTCTAGATCACCATGAAAGAAAGCTGTTTTTACAGCTGCTCTAGGAACATATCATATTGAGCTACAATTGCCAGCAAAATCCTTATAGAACAGTGTTTAACCACAGGAGAAAAAACTTCATTAAAGTCAATGCCTTTTCTTTGTGTAAAACCTCTAGCAACCAACTAGGCTTTAAACCTAACTTGCTGTTGTGTTGAGAACTCCACCCTTTTCTTGTAAATCTATTTACAAGTCACAAGTTTCTATCCATTTGGTTTGTCCACTAAAATCCAGTTTCTATTCTTTATGAGAGAATCTAACTCCTGCTGCATAGCCACCAACCATTGCTCTTTCTCAGCTCCACTGATAGCATATGAGTAATTATTTGGTTCATCATAGCTAATCTTCTCTGCCACATTTATGGCATAGGATACCAAATCTGCTTGTCCAAACCTCTTAGGATGATTAATCTGCCTCATCTCTCTATCCCTTGCCAATTTATAGCTGCTCAAACCTGTAGTAGTTTGCTCATCCTTCTCTGAGTTGCTCTCTTCCTCTGAGCTTTCAATCTGATCATTCTCAGTGTTCAGAGTTCTAACAGACTCCACCTCAACCTTTGAGTCAGCATTGGCTGATGTAGATGCCTTATATGGCATGACATCTTCCTTGAAGACTACATCTCTACTAATAAGTAGTTTTCTTGAACCTGGCTGGTCACACCACATCTTGTAGCCCTTGGTGCCTTCTGGATAACCTAGCATAATGCACTTGACTGCCCTGGACTCCAGTTTATCTTGTCTTATGTGAGCATAAGCAAGACAGCCAAACCCTCTTAGATGAGTGTAGTTTGGCTTAACTCCACTATTCTTTTGGAGTTTTAAACCCTTTTGCTGAGGTAGGACTTCTGTTTATAAGATATGCAGCAGTAGCAGTAGCCTCACCCCAGAACCTCTTAGACAACCCAAAACTCAGTAACATGCATCTCACTCTTTCCAGGATAGCTCTATTCATCCTTTCTTTTACTCCATTTTGATGTGGATTTCCTGGAACTGTTCTATGCCTTTTTATTCCTTTAACTTTGCAGTATCTTTGAAGCTCTTCTGATACAAATTCTAATCCATTGCCAGTTCTAAGGCACTTAACCTTTGTGGATTTAGCTGTTTCAACTTCAACACACCAGTCCTTAAAACTGGACAGTGCATCATTCTTATTCTTAAGAATGTAGATCCAAAGTTTTCTTGAGTAGTCATCTACTAAACTCGAGAAATACCTACCTCCTCCCAGAGTTTTTGTTCTTGCTGGACCCCAGAGATCAGCATGAACATAATCAAGTATTCCATTAGAACTTGATTTACTTTTCTAATAAGGCTGTTTTGTGCTCTTTCCCAGTATACAATCTTCACAGGATTCTATATGAAATTTACATGAATTTTCCAGGATACCATGTTCTAGAAGTTTGTTAAGGCCCTTTTCACTTATGTGTGCTAGTCTCATATGCCATAGTTTGGAATTATCTCTTGAAACAGTCTCAGATTCACCAACAACAACTTATGCAGGTAAATAATACATGCTGTGTCTCCTAAACCCCTTCATGACAGTATTAGATCCTTTTACAATAAGTAAAGAGCTATCTTCTGACTTGAAACTATATCCCTTTGATTCAAGTAAACCAAGTGAAATCAAATTCCTCTTAAGCTTAGGAATGTACCCGACTTTTGATAGAATTTTACAGGTGCCATCATTGAGTTTCAACTTTATGTTGCCAATTCCTTGAACTGCACAGTTTTGATTATTTCCTAGTAGAACATATCCCATATTCACACTCTTGAAATTGCTAAACCACTCCTTATGAGGACACATATGGAAGGTGCATCCAGAATCAAGGATCCAACTGTCTTGAATAGGTGAATCCATGATGTTTAACACCTCTGGATCATCACTTCTTTCTGAGGCTTCTGCTTGATTTGCTTCCTGGTTGTTTTAAGTTTGTCTCCTTTTCCAGATTATGCAGTCCTTCTTGAAATAGCCAGGTTTCTTACAGCAGAAGCATTTCCTAGTATCTTTGTCTTCTGAGTCTTTACTCTTATTCCGAGTTTGTTTCTTTGGAAAGCCTTGAGCTTTCTTGAACTTATTTCCCTTAAAAGATTTATGTTTGATAGCTAATCCCTCTGCTACAGAATCCATCCTCTCCTCATTCAGTTTCTATAATTCTTTAGCCTTCAATGCACTTTGTACTTCTTCCAGTGTGATCTTCTTCTCCCTGCCATACAACATGGCATCCTTTAGATGGTCAAATGATCTAGGAAGAGCATTCAACAAAATGATAGCTTTGTCCTCATCATCCATTTTAACCCCTATGTTTTCTAAATCATCCAGTGATTTGTTAAACTCATCTAGTTAGAGTAATTCTGTAAGAGTACAACATTTGCTTCATATACAGCCTGTTAGTTAGAGATTTCTCCATGTAGAGAGACTCCAGTTTAGCCCAAAGATCTGCAGCAGATGTTTCATGGGCAACTTCTCTCAACATTTTGTCTCCCAAACTCAAAATGATTGCACTGTGTGCTTTTTCCTGTAATTCATCTCATTTCTTCTTTTCTTGATCCTTTAGTTCCTCTTTCTTGGCTTTCACAGCTTCTGAAAATCCTTGCCGCACCAGTAAGGCCTTCATCTTTATTCTCCACAAGCCAAAATCATTTCTCCCAGTGAACTTCTCAGTTTCAAACTTAGTTGAAGCCATTTCCTTCACACAAATGAATCTGACTTGTTATCTTTTGATTGTGTCATTTCAACAAACACCTGGAGTGCAAAACCTTCAATCTTACGGGTATGGAGTCCCCTCTTCCCACAGACGGTGCCAATTGTAAAGATAATAGCACTCCAAACAAACAATGCAGAAACTAAACAATCAAGAAACAATACAGAAACTATGTCTTCTTGCTTGATTTGTGTAACCTTTGTGTGTGTGTGTTTGTGTAACATTAAAGAAATAACACTCAAGCAATTACGTGGTTCGATCATGGAAGATATACGTCCACGGAGAGGTCAAGAACAATCCACGATCAAGAATAATAGAGTACAAGAAAATAACAGAACAAGATGATCTCAAATTGATCCAGAAATCACCTTGTAACCTTAGGTGTTTCTGAGCTAAATTCCTAGCTAACTGATCAACCCCTAATCTAACTTATTGATGTACCTTATATACTGAATACAAGGGATACCATACACCAATAAACCGAGTAAGGAACATTCCAGAAGATACATACCTTGAGCTGAAAAAACTCCTGTGAAACCATACTAACCAATCTTTAACAATAGAAGCTTCCAAAACCGTTGTAGAAGCTAACAAAAACTGTTGTGGATGAGGTAGTTAAGTTAGTTATCCACTTTAGAACTTCGTGACTTCATTTCATGTCATTCTTTCAATTCTTCAACTAGAGCAGCTAAGTAGATGACACTGATTCCTTACATGTGTGTTGATAGAACATGTGTGAGTATTTGGTAGGATTTTTGAGGGGGAAATGGGACGGCTATTTATAGAACATAAGTTTTATAAGGTGGTTGGATTTTAAAGAGAAATATGTCAACCAATTAATTCTTGGGAAGATTGTTTCTAAAATGGGTGTGATGTGGATTGATATCAGCTCTAAAAGCCTTTTACAGGTCAGATTAGATCTTCTATTTCAAATCGTATTTTATTTTATGTGGAAATGACTTCACAATTTAAAATGACAAATAGATCATAAGGTTTACACATCAGTTTTGGAGATGCATTTAGAACACTTATATAATAGAAATTAACAGAATGAAAGCAACAGTAAAATCTGGTATATAGCCATTGGAGTCTGTTATGGTTTCCAAGTTCAAGGTTGTTGATTTCTGCAGATTCTAGATCATTCTTTCTGATCCAATTTCCTTTGTACCTCTTGTATCATTATTGTAGTACATATATATAGCATTCGTTGGCTAGGATAGAACAACAAGAGAAAACAACAAAACAGTCTATAGAATTCTATCAAACACAATAGGTGTATATTGTGTTGATGATTGAATAGGTGATCTTGGGGTTGTTGTGATGTTGTAGTTCAATGTATTTCATCCAAGAATAATAAAGATCTTGCTACTCCCGTGGACATAGGTGTTAATCACCGAACCACGTAACCCTTGTTGTCTTTTACATTCAAGCAATCACAAAAACACATTCACACACACAAGTTTCTGTGATCACATGTGAGTTGAGTTTCTGTTGTTTTTGGTGTGTATTGTTGTTGCGATTCATTGATTATATCTTACAAATGGCACCGTCTGTGGGAAGAGAAGAAACCTGATTGTAGATTCAAGTTTGGAATCCAGAGATGCACACCTGGTGTTTGTAATATTGACTGAAAGCAAGGAAGCAAGGAGAAAAAATCAGAATCAAAGGCTATGGCTGCAGCAAGGTTTGATGCTGAGAAGTTCAATGGTAAGAATGACTTTGGGCTATGGAAAATCAAGATGAAAGCCCTTCTTGTTCAATAAGGATTGTCAGATGCATTGAAAGAACAGAAGCCAGAGGACAAAAAAGATGCAGAAATGTCCAAGAAATGGGAAGAGATTCAAGAGAAAGCCCACAGTGTGATCATTCTTTGCCTTGGTGACAAAGTACTCAGAGAAGTGGCTCATGAAGACTCTGCAGCAAAGGTATGGGCCAAACTCGATGACCTCTATATGGCAAAGTCACTTGTAAACAGACTTTACATGAAGCAAATGTTGTATGCATACAAAATAGTGGATGATAAATCATTGGTTGATCAATTAGATGATTTTAGTAAGTCCCTAGATGATCTTGAATGTATTGATGTCAAGATTGGTGATGAATACAAAGCAATCCTGCTTCTGAATGCTCTCCCTAAGAGCTATGAACATCTTAAAGATGCAATGCTCTTTGGAAGGGAGAAAACCATGACACTAGATGAAGTGATCTCTGCACTGAGAGCAAAAGAACAACATAAACAAAATGAGGAAAGGATGGAATCAACTCCTGAAGGTTTATTCATTAAGCATAAGTTTCAGAAGGGTGGAAAAGGCAAGAAACCACAGAAGTTCAGTAACCAACCTAAGAAGAAAGACACTGAACAGAAAGAGACTAGAAAATGTTTTGAGTGCAATAAACCTGGGCATTTGAAGAAGGATTGTTTTGTCTGGAAAAGAAAAAAGGCTCAGAGAGAGCAAGGAAGCAATCAGGCAGAAGTAGTTGAGCAATTGGATGAACCAGAAGTTCTAAATGTTGTAGATTCTCCCACTACGGATCAATGGATCCTGGATTCAGGATGCTCATTTCATATGTGTCCAAGGAAAGATTGGTTCACTAATTTAGAGATTGCAGACAAGGTATCTTTACTTCTTGGCAATGACCAAGCTTGTAGAGTGAAATGAGTAGGGAATGTGCAACTAAAACTTCATGATGGATCTGTAAAAATCTTGACAGATGTTAGATACATTCCACAGCTAAAGAGAAATCTGATTTATCTGGGAATTCTGGAATCTAAGGGATGTGAATTCAAATCTGTAAAAGGAGTTTTATCCATAATGACAGAATCCAAAGTTGTCATGCAGGGCATCAGGAGAAATGGGCTGTATTACTTGACTGCACAAACAATCAGAGGAGAAGCTGAGAATGCTCAGAAGGATGATTCCATTCTTTGGCACAGAAGACTTGCACACATAAGTGAAAGAGGTTTAAGTGAACTTCAGAAACAAGGATTGTTGAAGAATAACATTGCATTTACTCTGGAAACATGTGAGCAATGCATTCTAGGGAAGAGCAAGAAACTGCCTTACCAAAAATCTAGGTATCCTCAGAACATATTATGGATTATGCTCATGCTGACTTATGGGGTCCATAAAAAACTCAGACAGTAGGAGGAGGAAGGTATTTCCTCAGTATTATTGATGATTTTTCAAGAAAACTCTGGGTATACATACTGAAAAGCAAAACAGATGCTCTAGATAAGTTCAAATCATGGTACACAGAAACTCAAGTATCAAAAGGGAAAGGATTAAAATGCTTGAGGACATATAATGGTTTGGAGTTTCTCTCACAAGAATTTCAGAATTTCTGTAAAGAAAAGGGGATTAAGAGACACAAGACAGTGCCTGACAATCCACAGCAAAATGTAGTGGTTGAGAGAATGAACAAAACTCTTTTGGAGAGGGTAAGATGCATGTTTTTCACATCAGGTTTACCTAAGAAGTTTTGGGGAGAGGCTGTCAGCACATCTACTTATTTGATCAACAGATGCCCCACATCTGTGAGGGATTTTAAAACACCTGAAGAACTTTGGAGTGGAAGAGCTCCAGAATATTATCACTTGAAGATTTTTGGATGCCAGGCTTATGCACATGTCAAGCAAGATAAACTGGAAGCAAGAGCACTCAGATGTGTTATGATTGGTTATCATGATGGAGTGAAAGGTTATAGGCTGTGGTGTTGTGAGTCTGGAAAGGGTAAGATTGTGATAAGCAGAGATGTAGTGTTCAGGGAAGAACACATGCCATTCTCTGAGAACTCTACAGATGAGAAAGCTCAAGTGCAGGTGGAGCTTGAAGAAGAAAATGATACACAAGCTGTTGATATGGACAATACAGATTCAGAAGAGCATACAGATGAAGATCAAACCAAGAGCCATGGTATTGGTTTAAGTTCATACAGATTGGCTAGAGACAGGAAAAGAAGAACCGTACATCCTCCAGAAAGATATGGTCACACAGAAATGATTCACTATGCCTTAAGTGTAGCAGAAGATATTGATTATGAGGAGCCCAAAACTTTCCAGGAAGCTGTCAATGGCAAGGAAAGGGAGTCTTGGATGCTTACTATGCAGGAGGAGATGGAATCTCTGGATAGAAACAAGACTTGGATCCTTGTGGAGAAGCCAAGAAACACAAAATTGATAAGTTGTAAATGGGTGTACAAGAAGAAAATAGAAACAATGCCCAAGCAACAAGTGAGGTTTAACAAGGTTAGTAGCCAGGGGATTCACACAAAAGGAGGAGGTTGATTATAATAAAGTATTCTCTCCAGTTGTGAAACATACCTCTATCAGAATAATGCTAGCTTTTGTGAATCAGTATGACATGTTTCTGGAACCATTGGATGTGAAAACAACATTTTTGCATGGAAACATAGATGAGAAAATATACATGTCTCAACCAGATGGTTTTATGTTACCTGAAAATAGAGAGAAGGTTTGCATGCTCAAGAAGTCCCTATATGGTCTAAAACAAAAGCTCTAGACAATGGTATAACAGGTTTGATGAACACATGCTTAGAATTGGATGTGTGAAGTCTGAATATGACAATTGTATGTATTTGAGAAAGATAGATGGTGAAGCTGTTGTCTACTTGCTTTTGTATGTGGATGACATGTTGGTAGCGGGCAAAAGTATGGCAAAAATTGACATATTGAAAAGGCAACTCAAAGATGAGTTTGAAATGAAAGACTTGGGAGAGGCAAGAAAAATCCTTGGCATGGATATTGTCAGAGATAGGAAGAAAGGTATACTGTGGCTAAATCAACAAGAATATGTAACCAAAGTCTGAAGAAAGTTCAACATGTCAGAATCAAAGTGCTTGACAACACCAATGCAGGTTGGGTGCAGACTTTCTGCTCAACAGAAACCAAAGTCAGAAGATGAGATGGAGAAGATGAGCAGGGTTCCATACTCTAATGTAGTTGGGAGTATAATGTATACAATGGTCTGCACAAGGCCAGACATTGCATATGATATCAGTGTTCTAAGCAGGTACATGTCTGAGCCTGGTATAGGGCATTGGGAAGCACTAAAGAAAATTCTCAGATACTTAAAAGGAACTACTGATTTGGGAATTGTGTTTAAAAGATCAGAGGACATCAATGGAGATCCTCTTGAAGGCTTTGTTGATTCTGATTTTGCCTCAAACATAAACAATAGGAGGTCCCAATCAGCATATGTCTTTAATCTTTTTGGATCAGCTATAAGCTGGAGATCACATTTACAGTCTGTGGTTGCATGGTCCACCACAGAAGCAGAATTCATGGCTTTGGCAGAAGCTGTAAAAGAAGGAGTGTGCCTTAAAGGCTTATTGGGGGAGTTTGGGATTGATCAAAGGGCTTTTCACATAAATTGTGATAGCCAAAGTGCAATACATCTTTCAAAACACCAAGTTTTTCATGATAGGTCCAAACATATAGATGTGATGTTTTATTTTGTTAGAGATTTGGTTGAGAAAGAAGTTGTTAAGGTGATCAAGGTTCACACTGATGAGAATGCAGCAGATGCACTTACCAAGCCCTTAGCTTCAAGCAAGTTTAGCTACTGTTTGAAGTTAATATCTGTTGGTTCTTGTTGATTGTTTGAGGTGGAGCTCTGTGATGGAGCTGTATTGGTGGAAGTGAGGTATCTTGTTCTTCTAGATGAATGTATTAGTCAAAGAATTATTTGTCAAGGTGGAGATTGTGGAAATGACTTCACAATTCAAAATGATAAATAGATCATAAGGTTTACACATCAGTTTTGGAGATGCATTTGGAACACTTATATAACAGAAATTAACAGAATGGAAGCAACAGTAAAATCTGGTATATAGCCGTTGGAGTTTGTTATGGTTTCCAAGTTCAAGTTAGTTGATTTCTACAGATTCTAGATCATTCTTTCTGATCCAATTTCCTTTGTATCTCTTGTATCATTAGTGTAGTACATATATATAGCATTCGTTGGCTAGGATAGAACAACAAGAGAAAACAGCAAAACAGTCTATAGAATTCTATCAAACACAATAGGTGTATATTGTGTTGATGATTGAACAAGTGATCTTGGGGCTGTTGTGATGTTGTAGTTCAATGTTTTTCATCCAAGAATAATAAAGATCTTGCTACTCCCGTTGACGTAGGTGTTAATCACCGAACCACGTAACCCTTGTTGTCTTTTACATTCAAGCAATCACAAAAACACATTCACACACACAAGTTTCTGTGATCACATGTGAGTTTAGTTTCTGTTGTTTTTGGTGTGTGTTGCTGTTGCGATTCATTGATTATATCTTACATTTAATATTCCAACTCCATCAATAAGTGATACATAGTTGTTTGTGTTGTCTTCATAATGTCACTTTATACGCGTGTCATGTGTTGATAGTGTTGTAATAAAGAATAAAAATTTCTATTTGAAATAGAGGATCTAGTCCGTGTAAAGGGAAGATTTTAACGCTCAAATTAGGACACTAATAATACTCTGCCTCTTATTATTATAAAAATGTGTGCTATATCATCTTTCCATGTAAATAAAGGAAAAAAAAGTACTAAGATAATAATAATAATAATAATAATAATAATGATAATAATAATAATAATACAACAACAACAATGTTCTTTAGTGACATGTATTCAGTTGAACTTTTTCTGTTTCAATTTTTTGATCAATTGAATAAAGGCATATACTAAATGACCTGAGCCATATCGTGGGTTCAAATTAGAGGATGTTTTGCTAAACTTATTAAAAACATCTTATAAGTTCTAACATTTTATACCATGTATCTAGAGCTTATAAAATGTTAAATTTTATTTTAAAAATAAGTTGTTGAAATGTTTGGTTAGAATAAGATGATAGAGCTTACAAGATATTAGTAATGACATTCTTTTAATTAAAATAATAAAATTTTAAATAGTTAATTAAAATAAGATCTTATTTGAGAAATAAGTAGGACCCTCCATAAGTTTTTTAAAATAGTTTATAAGCTGTTAACAACTTATTTTGAGATGAAATAAAATCTTATTCTGAAAATGCTATCAAACACTTTAAATGAACTTATAAGCTCTTAAACATTTTATAAGATGACTCAGTCAAACGCCCTCTTAGTCCCTAAATTATTATTATCAATATTTGCCTTATATGCTTAATCAATTATCTGATCTAATCAATTGTTATCATGATTATACATTTATATATAATATATAATATTATAACTTAACCAAACAATATTAGTTAGGCTAGTATATTTAAGTTTATCACTTAACCCAATCAATGAATTCACCAAGTCCACAAATAAAGTGATATTCTTACAGAAAAATCATCTTAGTGGCCCAATGTATTGTACTCCGGTGAAGTGAACATTACCAAAAATGAAAAGTAAGTTGACCCATTACGGATAGAGGGATAGAGAGAGGATCGATGCTGCAGCAGTTATGTTCTACAGAATTCTGGACAAATAAATTAGGATTAATTAGAAATAATTTTTTTTTACGACATTTGGTTAAATTTACAACATGATATTTAAAACTTAGCAATGTTATTCATTAATTATGAAGTTTTTCCAATTACAACATCTACTATATCTTTTTATATTTGATTGTGTTGCTACCACCATCGCTAGATGCATCCTAATGAGACCATAATTTGTCCTTCACCAATTTCACAATCTGTCATTTTCACTGCCGTTAATTGCTAGTGGAAGGAGTGACATAATAACTCCAATCACCGATTCACTACAATTGTAGCAATGAATGACAAAATAGGTTATCCTTGTAGGACAATGTCGTCACGACGTATCTAATGGTAGTGGTGGTTACGTAATTAGATGTCAAAAAATACGGCCAATATTGTAATTGAAAAAAAAATATAGTTAGTGATTAATATTGCTAAGTTTTAAAGAAAATATTGTAATTAAAAATTTAACCAAATATCGTGATTTTTTTAGTAATTAACCCACAAAATAATTAAAGTCATCCCGATATTTCTTCTGTCTCACCTACGCTGACCACACCGCCTCCGGCCGCTCCCTTTGTTACATCGAACACTATATCACAATCAAGTTCTTCCCTTACTAAATTAATAATCATGGCTAATCGGCTGTTTGGTAGGCCGTATAGTATGTCTCAGATAACCCGGGGGCCCGGGCTTTCTTCCATACTAGCCCTTACATGGAATCCGGCCCCTCCCCCCCGATTTCTTCTCTCATTTCAA
>JAUEKW010137601.1:0-14147 GCA_032274785.1 Ajuga reptans
TTTATAATCATAATATATATATATATATATATATATATATATATATATATATATATATATATATACTTGATAGAAAAATAATAATTAAGTAACTAAAATTTATTTAATGATCTCATGACTTTTTGTTTTCTTTTTTGGAAAATATAATGATTTCAAATGCAAACTATACTTAGTATAAAAGTTGAGAACAATATTTCTTTTCTTTTTTAATTTTTGAGTAAAATATTGTTCCTTCAGGTTCATGATCAAGACGTCTTGCAGGAAAATCTTTTCGTTTTACATTAGATAAATATATTAAATAAAACACAGTCCATTCAAAAAATTCTATTTGGCTGATAAGGAATTGTTTATTATTTGAGAAATTTGTTCCTTTTTTTGTCATTTTTGTTTTGTTTATGAATTTGTTTTTTAAGGGAGATGTTAGTCAAAGATTTGAGAAGTTTTATTTATAAACTTTATCATGTACTGCATATATGGATCAAGTCCAAGACTAAATAATAAAGAGTAGGACTTATGTGGCATATATGATATATATTTTTATTCATAACGGGTCGATACATCCCAATTTAAATTGTTGCTCAATTAAAAAAATTGCACCAAAAAAAAAATTACAGGTTAAGTGATATTTTTTCCAGAAAATATAATTAATATTTTTTTAATTTTTTTTTTACAAGACTTAATAATTTATGTTTTTCTAATCAGTTATGTGTTCTTATCAAGTTTATATAATTTTTCAATATTTATATGTATGTACATTTTCTACTTATAATTGACAAGTTGTATTCAACTATTATTTAGTTGGATTACTTTAGAAGTACTACTTTTGGAAAATGAAATATATTTTTCGGGAACGGTATTATGTTTCTCATAAAAAGTATATGTCACTTTTACTTTCAATAGTAATATTTTTTCTAGAAATTGTAATACTTATTTACTAAACTATAATATATTTTATAACCGGGTCCCAAGAAGTTAGGGTCGGCCATGCTGGATTTTCTGTGTGTGTGTGTATATATATATATATATATATAAAATGTTAACGGTTCAAAATATTTTGGAGAACTTGCAAGTCTTTACAGTTTGAGAAAAATAATAAATTAGACTATTGATTTTGTTTCCGTTCTTTTATTTTTTATTCAAGTGCGGTCGTATAAGAGCTTAAATATCGGAAACTAACATAAATTATTGAAACATATGTAGTTTGACTAAAGCTACGGTTTCTCAATTAGAGGAATTTATTGAAAATATGTCATTTAGTAAAAACTCGGGTAAAATATGGACAATTATTAAGATGAAATATGACAAATAAAAATTAGTTCACACAAGACAATATCTTACTTTTAGATCGAGAAGAAGACTTTTCAATCTTTACCAAATCAAAACATTTTAAATAAAGTTTGTATATTTTTTAGATTATGTATTTTTTTTAATTAACTAAAATAAAATCTCATATTACTATCATATAATGACTTGATTCGAACATATATCTATTGATTATTTAGACAATTGTTATCTCATGGTTTTTTTTTGTAAGCTATATTTCAGTCATGACCAGTTGTATGATGTTGTCTCAAAAATCACTAATCTTAAATGATTGATTTTTTTACTTTTTTGTGACAATGCAAATATAGTAATATGACCAAAAATATTGTAAATAAGGATATTTTCTAAATTTTGTAGTACACACTATATTTGTGTTTGTCTTAACAACATAAAAATTTGATGAGATTTATGATTGTGCATTGATAGCAGTAATAATTTTACATAATACATATTTGAGCACTAACCATTAAATCTAGTTACCACAAAATGAATTTTTTTAATATTTAAATTCTATAACATCACACACAAATTCTATTAAAATGAAAATATGACTTAAAATAGAAGACTAGTCAACAATTATCTCAAATGTAACCACATTTTCTTTCTCAGCCCGATGTTCATATTTCAGGCCCGAACTGGTCTTCGGCCCAAACACGACAATTTTAGATGTTCGGCTTGGGGATACGTGGCACTATGAATCATCTTAATCGAACATCGGATGAGGGATATATGACTGAAATACGGAAATACGACGCATCGATTCACGAATTTGGACACCGGTTAACTCGGAAAGGGTCCCATAAGGGACCCCAAAGGCCAAATAATATGTCCCCCAATACCGGTGAAAATACCCTAACTAGTACCGGTGGCTAGTATCTGGACCTGTATTGGCCTTTGTGTTCCTCCTTCGCCCCCTAATACGCGCGATCTTCTTTCTTTGACATGTTCGCCTATTTCTGTCTATCATCTCTCAGAGGTCCCTTCATGACTTATGTTTCAGACTCGATAAAATTTCCAATTGTTCAAGCCCGACCCAATTTCATTCCGTTTGGGCGTTGAAATGCATGCTGGAAGGGACCGAGATGTGCAAACAACCTCTAAATAATCCGATTTTCATTTTTCCTACAAAATATGACTTAAAAACACCCAAAAGTGCTTTAAATCACAAAAATAAGATAAATCAACCTGATTTCATATAAAAATGCATTTTGGGACCTAAGTGAACGTCAAGTGCATGTTTACACGTAAAATGAGGTAATAAAAGAGTATGTAAACATACATTTTTCGATGCCGATCATCCCAACAAAATTAAAGTTTGCTCGTCCTCGAGAAAATAATGAAAAACAAGAGTGGTAAGCATGCATTGGAAGTCCTCAAAATAGTGAATTCTCTTTTTGATCAAGCATTTTTATAACTTTTCGATTCACCACACATGTCTAAGCCATCATTTTACTCATGTAAGCAAGGAAAATGCAAGGCATAGAATTTAGAAAAGAGAGTGTTGTTTGATATCACTCATGACTCTAGGTCATGCACTAAAAATCACTCACTTTTTCTCCAAAACGTGCTTATGTGCATATGCTTCATGACGACCCACTATTTTCTCAAAATCCTCAACTAGTGGTGGTCTCGGCTCAATTCATGTTGAGAGAGGGGCCATGAACTTACCCGGTGTAGGTAATATGGTACTTTCCTCCCTCGAGCCAACTATTTTTATTTTTACCTTCCAATTTCTCCTTTTTCCTCTCCAGTCTTGATTCAAGAAAGATAGGAGTGAGTCTTTTCTAATTTCTAGCCTATTGATTTAGACACACTTGCTCTTTGCGAGCTACAAGTGATTGCACTTGCTCTTTGCGAGCTACAAGTGGCTTAGAAAGTCTATCACAATCTTTGCTATTTGATCAAGCTTTTCTAATGATTTTCTATTCCAGGGCTTTTTCAATTTGGCTCTTTTGAACTCATGCAAAATTAGACTAGCACATTACAAGGGAAAGAATTTAGCCAAGCCTGGCGACCTTCCACCTTATTGCTCCATTTCTACATCTCCTTCATTTTTCTACCACCAACTAGCCATCTCAATCTATTTTTCATGAAATCGTCACAATCGTGTAGTGTGTATTTTGGAGTTGAAGTGCGACTTGCAAGTAATAATAATTTCAAGGTGGGATATTTTATTAACACTCTCAGTGCTAACTACTATGCCAAAGTTTCCTTACTCTTGAAACTTGACAATTTATTCAAAACCCGGTTTAGACATGGAATCCTCTAACTTTATTATGCCCAACTTTTTAGAAAATTACTTTATCTATTTCAAAATGGGACACTTCCAATGCCTCACTCTTTTCAATACAAATATCATCAACAAATCAACAAGTTCAAGTTATTTTTTCAAGATCCCAAAACATGAGAGCAATAAAAGGAATGAAAATTGACATGCAAGATGGTCAAGAATGAACATAATTGCATGACATGGTATCATATGATCACTCAATGAGGAACATCCTCCAAAATGCAATAACTAACTAATCACCACCCTCTCCCCACAAACTTGAGTTAAGTTAAGAGTGTACTCAAGTTCGGCATATACAACAAACCCAAGGGGTGGGGGAGATGCAAAGCCATTCTCCAAGTGAGACATCACAACAAATAACACAAGTGTGTCAATGATAGCAAACCAAAGCATTTTGATCAATCAATAACCCAAGCAATCCATATTTCCAACTTCACCAATTATTCATGAAAATTAAAATATAATACTACTAATACTTATTAACGAGCTAGGAAGGAATTTTAAAGGAAAACTAACCCCAAGGGGAAGGTGGCTCAACCCCTTCTCCGTTCTTTCCACGCCCAGTGTAGGTGAATTGAGATGACTCTCAGTACTATGACAAAGTAAGTGTGCATCCTTCCTCTAGAAATTTGCCATATGGAGTGGAGGGCCATGTATCATAACCATCATGAGTGGGAAAGTTTTGGTGGAATTCAAAGGTTGATGTAGACGGCTGAGCAATTTTCCCCATCTTTCTTGCAATTCCTCTCTCAACTTTGTTCACCATCTCCTTGTCTTGGCTTCATCCAAAAATGTTCTTAAGATACTCAAGACCCTTGATGATACTCTTGACTAACTAATAGAGCACGGAGTGATTCTCACACCCTTCTCTTTCCACAACTTCCACTCTTCGGTCCACTTTCTTTAGAAGCTCAAACATTTCTTCGTTTTGCTTTTGCAATGAAGCAAGTTGTTTATGTAGAACCAAAGGCGTGACCCTCTCCACTTATTCTTCTTGAATCTCCTCAACTTCCTCTGTTTCCTCAATTGGTGCCCGTGATAAGATGAGAATATCATTTCCTTGGGCGAGCTCTCTAGGTGCAAAGTCAAGGGTAGGTATCTCCCGAGCAACAGCGGTGGCATATCTTCCAAGGTGTATGTAGGGATAGTCATTCCCTTGATTTTTTATCCAATGCCCAACCCAATAGGAGGAGTAGTAAACCCTTTTTAGATTCATAGAAGCCCACATGAAGTATAGCTTGATTTGTGAAACTCGGAAGATGTAATCTTTAGCCAATATTGTTTGAACCAATATGGTATGCAACAATCGAACCCCTTCATTCGAATCCTTACCGGACTTAACCTTCCTCTAATAAATATCATCTTCCCCGTGAGACTTTGCCAAAAACATTTCAATGAAAACTCCTTGTTCTTCTCGAGAGTCCCCGATGACCCTTGATTAAAACCTAGTAACTCTCCCATAGAGTCCACCTTCAGGGCAAACGTCTTTCTCATCAATACAAATCTCATATCTCCCGAGGCATAACCTCGAACAACTGAATCAACATCCAAGGTGCTAACAAATTGCACCGTGGCATATAGATAAGTCTTCTCCCTCACCGTTATCAACTCCAAAAATCGTGCCGAATCCATCCACTTTTCAACCTCTTCTCCATCGGAGAATTTCCTCAATTCATTCACATCAATTTATTTTGTGCATTCAACAATCTATGAAGAAATAAGTTGAAAGAACTCCCTATTTGAACGAGGAAGGCAAAAATTTTATGGGTTCAATGGATTACTCTCATCATACACAAATTCCTCTATTGGCCTTCTCCTAATCTTAACCGTGTCCTTCTTCTTCTTACTTAACTCCCCTTTGTTTGGAGAATTAGTTTCTGACTCCTTTCGTTTATCCCCTCTTCCCGTTTGGTATTTTCAACACTTTCCACCATTCAAAGTCTCAAAAGGCAACAAAAAAATCCACAAAGTATAATTCTGGGGGTGGGGAATCGTAGCACGTGTACCCATGCCCTGGATTTCACATAGTTCACAAGTAATAACATTAGGATCCAATGTTGTGGAATGAGGGGGTAGGGGGTGATGTATTAGTGGTGCTCACTACTTGCATAGCATCAAGCGTCTTGCCCAAGGCTTTCAACTTAGATGCTATGAAGTCTTGAGTATCCACCCTATAAATATCTTGGTTTTGGCCTTGATTTCTCCTTTGTGCCCTGGTGGGATTGCCACGAGGGTTGTTCCATTGGTTATGTATGGTGGCATAAGCTCCAAGGCTTCGTCTACATCTTTTCTCACAAAGCAACCGCCCGATGCGGCATCCAAAGCACTTCGATCTTGATAGGTAAGCTCATTATAGAATATGTCAAGGAGCATCTATTCATCAATCTCATGGTGTGGAAACATTCTTTAAATTTTCTTGTAGCGTTCCCAAGCCTCAAATAATGATTCTTTTGGCTCTTGTGCGAATGTTGAGATCTTGTTTCGGTATTGAACTGTCTTGCTTGGTGGGAAGAACTTTTTGAAGGAACTTGGCAACTAGATCATCCCATGTGGTGATTGGATTGGATGTTTAATAGGCTAACCAACTACTTGCTTGGTCCCTCAACAAAAATGGGAATAGCTTGAGTCGGACTACTTCTTGAGGCACATTCATAATTTGTAAAGTGTCACAAAGCCTCAAGAAAGATGTAGAGATGATCGTGGGGGTTTTCACTAGGAGTTTTGGCGATTTGAATTTGTTGAACCAATTGAAGCAATACCGGCTTTAAATCAAAGTGATTTACTTGCACTATTGGTCGCAAGATGCTTGAGTACACCACTGAACCACTAGGGGAGACATACTCTAGTAGGGATTTGGTAGCACTCCTAGTTCGTCTCATAAACCAGAAGGGTGCGTAAAATCCATAGCAATTAAACAACAAAAATAAAAATTGCTAAGCAGTTAAAATAAATAATCGACCTAGCTAACTACACGGGGAGATAATCCTCCCCGGCAACAGCTCCATGAACTTGACTCAGATGAATGTGGTTTTTATCCCATATTCAACCTTTATAGTTTCAAGTCTACAACTATCATCAGAGGTAGTATATTAGATTGTCGAACCCACAAGGAGGATTTTTATGTGAATTAGCTCAATCGATTGCTGGTCTCAAGGTTAGCAAGATCAAATAAGTGTTGGTGTGTGTATCTTTGAATCAACAAACTACAAGTAAGAACAAAAGATAATTATACTAAAAATGAATTCCCAAGGTATCGGTTTCATCCCGCCCTTGTCATGGGGTTGATATTTAGTAGGCCGTGTGATCTTAGTGTAAACTCTAAGTGTAACGCCCGCTATTTTAGTATTTAATTTTATTAGTATTTAGTTGGGCTTAATTAATTAATTTGGGTCAAGTATGTATATGAATCCAAGGTTTCGCCTTTGGCCCAATTTCAAGTCACGATAGCCCGGTTAATTATTTTAAGTCCAATTAAATGTCAATAAGTTATAATTTTAACTTAAACTGAGAGTCTCATTAGGACCAAGCCCAAGTCACGCATCATGTCCAATTATTTTGATTTGTTTTTAATTTTTAAGTCTAAGTTAAGTGCGTGAGCATGACCCATCATTTAGTCCGATTAATATTTTCAAGCCTAATTTATTGGGAATCATTATTTAATTATTTTAGTCCATTTCATCCATCATTTATCTCATTACTAAGCCCAAGACTTTGCGCTCAAGACTCAAGCCTAGTACACCAGAATGTAAAGGGCCCACGTCTTGAGCCCAAAGTAATTCAAGTTCCTGCAGAGTTAAAGATATTCAAATCTCTAAATTCCGGGAATTCTCCATATCCGTAAAACATTCCAAATCCCATCACAATACTACAACCCTAATTATATATATTCGAACAAAACACTAAGTCGCAATGCACATGCCACGAGGTAAATTCTGAAAATCTACATAGGGTAATTCTTCTTCTAGTTTCCATTGGCAAATTTTATACCGCCGTTTCTGAACCCGACGGAATCCCATCCTCTATAGTTGTGTCGGGCCAGCAAGGAGAAGGGGATGTGTGCGTAGAGTCCGGTGTGTGCGTATGTGTGAGAAATCGTAATAGTGTATGTGTGTATATATGTGTGTAATGGTGAGAGAGAGAGAGAGAGAGCTTTAGGTGTGGGTCTGCTCGTCCCTTCTCTTTCGGAATGGGAATGAGTTGTTTAATTATTATTATTATTATTATTATTATTATTATTATTTATTTATTTATTTATTTATTTATTATTATTCAGTAGTATCTACAAGATGGGAATTTTATTCTTCAAAAACCAAAATTTAAGTTTAACTGCAATTCTTAAGAATTGCAGAGACCACCTCAATTCCTTACCCAGCCTTATCAGTTGATGTAAATTAGTTCCAAACTTCCAATAAACTGTAGTCCGAGCCATTCTTTTATTTATTTATTTCAATTATTTTCGTGAAGTCCTAATAGCAGTAATATTAAAACAAGTACCTTATACGTGTAGGTTGCACGAAACAAGTATCACGAGCTTAGCATTTGCATAACATTCCATCAATTTTATTTAAGACAGTTCAGCTGGGGATCTTTCTTACTTGTTTGTCATTATTAATTATGTATGTATGATATGTGTACGTGTTTAACTGTTATTATGTGATTTGTGCCTTGCACCAATTGATTAATTTAATCCCTCAAGTTTTGCATGCTACTTAGCTACATGCTCCCAAGTTATAAGCAATGTGGGTACTTGTTACTCACCCTCAAGTTATAAGTTATATAAGTATTTGTTACTTGCCCTCAAGTTTTTATGCCATGTGTATAATTGTTATTACATGTTATGCTATCAAGGGTGTAATTAGTTTTGACAAGCACGAGCTGGAGGTAGCTCACCCCCCACTACTTTAATATTTCAGGTCAAGGAGTTGGACGATGAGGCAAGGGCGGTGCGGTGAAAGTATATGGTAAAAAATATGAAGTTTCTTTTAATTGAACTAGTAAATTTTATTATTTAAATTTATGCATGACTCAACTAGTTAGGATGTTAGTTTGAAAGTTTTCTAGATTAAGGGTTTCCGTTTGAATATTATTATTATCTTGTTGCAGTTCATAACTTAGGAATTTATGATTAATTTTCCTCTTAAATTTGATTGTTAGAATCTTGTGATATTATTTTATATTTTTATAGTGGCATGTTAGGTCGTGATTATATAACAGGATGTTAGTGGCATGTTTAGAAATAATTTTACTTATTTGATTTAGTTTTTAGTAAATTTCCCATGTTAACTTTTTTACTAATAAATAATTTATACGTGATTAGAGTTTATTTATTTACTCCGCTGCTACATGTGATAGAGAGTTTAGTATTTGCATGTTTAGGGAGTTTTAGTATTTTTAACGGCCTAATTATGAATTAACTTTTACATCATAAAACAAATATCCCATGATTTGGTTTATTAAAATTTAGTAGATTAAAATATTTTATGAAAAGTGGGTCGTTACACTAAGGGAAACAATTACAAATCCCTAGATCAATTTTTATGGAATGAATTCCTCCAAGGCACCACAAAGTTCGTGCCTAGGTGCAAGCACCATAGGTCGAAGGATGCTTCTTGAGTCGACGCATTAGACTCATAACCGTTTCTCTCCTAAGATTGGTGGTATTCAATGAACGAGGTCAAGAGATAAGGGAAAACCCACACTCCACTGAGGATGAATGAGTAAATCTCTCCGAGGTTAACGAATTCTATGATTTAAAGGCCAATACACCGTTACATTCATTATGTTGTAGACCGACACATGTGCACATAATATAAAAATAACAAATCAAGGCAAAAGCATCCCTAAATCAAGTTTCACATTAACCCTCCCCTCTAATCCACTCTTGTCTCTTACTCCAAGTTGGATCAAAGTTACGATATTCAAATTTTGGACCTTAGATCTTAGCATGCAAAGAAATCCCTCAATATCACACACCACATCTTAGAATATAATAAACCCACATAGATCACATGTTTTCCCACAAAAATACCAACATCAAGGCTTGGGCTTCTGCCTAGCCTTGGGAAATCTAGAAAACTACTCACTAATCATGGAAATAAAAGCAACAAATGTCATAGCAATGAACAACATAATAGCTCGAAACTTAAAGAGATGCTCCAAAAATAAAATAGACAAGGGAAAGAGAAAGCTTAATCTATTAAGGTGCTTGGAGATCCTCCTAATTCATCAATCTTCAATACAACTTGAAATGAAAAGGAGATCTACAAATTTATCTCTGAAACTAAGAGTCTTGGAGTAACTAAGACAATTCCAAGCTATGGAGGCTAAAGGGGTTGATGAGTATTTATAGATTCAACCATCAAGCCCCAGGGAATACAGAAAATAATACAAAGATGGGGTCAAAGTTTAATAAAATGAAAATATGACTTAAAATAGGAGACTAGTCAACAATTATCTCAAATGTAGCCACGTTTCCTTTCTCGGCCCGCATCTCAAATTGGGGGCCCGAATTATCTTTGGCCGAAGCATGAAACTTGTAGATCATCATCATGGGGACACGTGGCACTTTGAATACGCTTAATCGGACATCAGATAAAGGAGATATTCCTAAAATACAGAAATGCCATTGGTCAACTCATGAATTCGGACACTGATTAACTCGGAAGGGGTGCCTTTTGGGACCACCCCAAAGGCTAAATAATATATCCCCCAATACCGGTGGTAATACCCTAACCGGTACCGGTGGCCGAATACCATCATTCCCAAATTCCTCTCTCTAAATTTCATTCATCTCTCCCCAAATTTCAGAACCCCAAGTTCACAAGAAAGGTTCTTACATATTGCAATTCCTCTTCATAATCATATCTTCCAACTACAAGTTTGTATCCGTCTATCTGAGAAGAACTTAGAGCTTTGAGAATTCAAGGTAAATTGTTTATCACTTACTCTAAAGAATTTGATTTAATTTTTTTAATTTTTTTAACTTGGTGATGAAGAAGTTTCATTTGGGTATAAGAAGATTTTGAGAAAGAGGAGAATTAAAGGTAGAGATATAAATGGGTTAGTCAAGAGATTTTTGGAACAATTTTGTATTTGTTAGTCCATGGAATTGGAGTAGCTACCAATCTGTTAATCGATTTTATATTTGTTAGTCGATTTCCTCTTATACTATGCTTCGTAATGTATTTTTATTAAGAACATAGATTTGTTAGGAGCTGCCATTCTGTGGAGATAGAAATGGTTTTATTAAGATAATCCCAATTGCTATATATTGTATTTGATTATTTATTAAGTGGTAATGATATTATGATTATGATTTTGTTGTTCTATTTTGTAGATAATAGAACACTATTATCAAAAGACACCACATGTTGCCGGGACAACATCTTCATCTATCAATTCAGATGTTCTTGTACAATCTCAAATATCATCAACTCAAGAGAACAACGAGGTTGATTTAGAAAATCTTCCTGGTGATCCCAGACTACAACCTAATATATTAAGCTACCCTGTGATGAATGGTGAAATGATCGATTTTCTCTTGCATTTCAAGTTCATATTTTATTGAGAATCAGGTTTATTTAATACATCTAGGTGCAATAACGAGTAAAAGTGTATGTCTGGGTCAATTTTCCTATTTGATATGATTTGATACACTTTTTGGTATTTTTGAGTTGTATTTTGTAGGATTAGGAAATCCGAAATTCAAGAGAAGCTGTCTCCACACAACGGTCTGTCTCGACAGGAATTTCAAGGTAAAAAGAGCTCGTACTCAAGTCCAAGCCTAGTCCAATCTAAAGTATTTTGCAGCCCGAACAAAAGTCGTGAAGAAGCCGAGACATGAAAACAAGAAGAAATATGTTGAAATAGACAAAAATAGAAGTCGGGCATCAAGCGACCCGACACCCGAGCGCTTGGATGCCATCGCGCACAGCCGCACCCGATGCCCACCGCCCCACCACCGGTACCTCCATCAGTACCTGAACCGGTACCGGTAAAATCACTACAAGTAGCCATCGGAAATCTGGGTCGGATATTCGGGTCGCGGACCCTTGTTTTTGTTTTAGGTGTCGTAGTGTTGTATTTTCACAGTATCTTCACAGTCTGATGTCAGAATCCAATGATTCAAAGTCCTACAGGAAAATATCGTGACGTTCCACAACTTTGTAGAAGGAGTCAAAAGTCCATTCCCAACAAATGTTTCCCAGAATTATCGGAAAGATAACCTATGTGTCGTTTCAGATTTTTGACTCAATGTAACTTATGTTTTCCAATCCGAATTAGTTAATGACTCTATTACCCATTGTGAGGGTTGTTTTTTCTGCAGACTATTTAGACATTGAGAGAGGGGGAGGTCCCATATATATACCTTATCCCTCATCTCAAATATAATCTTATCTTTCATTTGTAATTTTCATCTTCTAGAATTAGAAATTCTCTCTAGAACTAGGGTTTCTCCTTGTATCAAGAACTCATCTTGGGCTTCTTGAATCTTTGAAGTAAACCTACATTTTGTAAGAGAATTGGGTGGAGATCGTAGATCTAGACATTTATTGAAGCTTTCTCCATTTATTACATTAACAAAGACTAAGCATCCTCTTCTCTTTTCTTACATTTATTTTTTATTTCTGTCTCTTTCTTCTCTTGAATGCTTGTTATTTATTTTTGTGTTATGGTTTGGTGGATATTAATGTCTTGTGAGTAGTTTTGTGTGATTTTCAAGCGTTGGGAGTAGCCCAACCCTAGGATTGTGATTTCTAGTATATTATGTGATAATTTGGAGTTTTTATGATTGGAATTAGTGTTATTGATTTTTATTTCTTCAAATCTCAGGCTTAGCTACCCGGCAATATAGTTGTTCTCCTTGAGGAGCCAATAGGACGACGAGATAACTCAATACATAAATATCGATATAGATGAATGTCGTAGGGCCTCGCTCCCTAATCAAAATTCACTTAGGATGGGGATTAGCGTCTTAATCAATTAAATTGATGCCTTAATTTGAATAGCATGTTTTTTCATCTTTTAGAACTACCTAGATTTCTAATTAAGACACATGACTTTCCTTCATAACCCATATGTATCTTATATTTGCTAGTTCACTCTCTTAGGATTGGTGTGAAACCTCTACCTTGGAAATCCATCTTGTTATTTTTGATATTCTCCCTTTTCATTTAGTTCTAGTTTTGATTTAATTGTTAATTGGTGATTGAATTCCCTTAACAAATATGTTGGCATAACTTAGTTGAAAACCCATACCTGAGTGTGTCCCATGAGATATGCTCCTCATGGCTACGATATCTTTTATACTACCTCTGTTAAGGGTTGTATACTTGCAACCCGAAGAGTGCACTAATCTAATCGATTAGAAGTATTTTTCACAACCAGTTCACCCTCCTAGCGTAATTGAAGAGGTACGTTAAGCTTACTTACTAATAGGCTTATTCCAAGCACACGATCACAATTTTCCTCAAAAGATAGATGGAAATCTTAAACAAAAATTTTTTGCATCTTGGTTTGATGAATTTAATAATTGATTAAAGTATAGTATTGCAAAAGATGTGGAATTTTGTTTATATCGTTATCTTTTTTATGTGGGGCATTCTGAAAGAGGGCCTGATACTTTTGTATCTGGAGGATTTAATTGTTAGGGTAAGAAAGATAGATTGAAAGATCATGTTGGAGATCATAATAGTGATCATAATAAATGTAGATTGTCTTGTCAAGATTTGATGAATCAAAGTCAGCATATTGAAGTGTCTTTTTCTAAGATATCACAACAATGAAAGATTTGTTGAAGAGATAAGTGCTATAATTCAAAATACGGCTTATTCTAAACTCAAAGATCAAGGTAGTTTCACTATCTCATATTCCATTTATGATGTTCAAATAGATAGATCCTTACTTAATTTAGGAGGAAGTGTTAGTCTTTTATCTTCCTCTATTGTGAATCGACTTGAAGGCTTTGAGCTAAAACTAACTTCCATTTCACTTGAATTAGCGGACCAATCAATCCAGAAACATATGGGAGTACTTGAGGATGTCCCCGTTCGAACTCATAGGATAGATATCCTGGTTGATTTTATTGTCCTTGACATGGACAAGGACCCCAAGGCTCCCATAATTCTTGGAAGGCCATTTCTGGCCACTGCCGGTGCCATAATTGATGTTATAAATCGAAACAGATCTCTTGAGCTTGGTGATCAACAAATCAAATTTAATCTTAATGGCTATCTCAATCAACCTACCCAAGCCGAGCAATCTTATAGGGTTGATATAATAGAAGAAGTCATTGAAGAAGCATCAACGATAGTTCTCGAGAACCAAGCTTGGGAGAAAGTTCAAGATCACATGGATTGGGATGATGAGTATGAGAGAGAAGAGAAGGAGCCCACATTGGAGTATGTGGTAAAGTGTGAAAAGATTGATCTTGATGAAGAGAGGTTCAAGGAGATGTACGATGCACTTGAAGGAGAAGAAGCCGAATCACCAAAACTAGATTTAAAGCCAATTCCTTCACACTTGAGGTATGACT
>JAUEKW010137612.1:0-11296 GCA_032274785.1 Ajuga reptans
ATTTAACACTATCTAAAAATATATTTAATTTAATATCTATTATATTAGGTCAAGAAACATTGTGATGTACCAACTTTCACAAATATGTAGTTAAAATAATTAAATAAATAAAATATAATTTGCAAAAAATTATTGAATAAAAATTAACTTAGAGAATTTAAATAATGACCTGAAAATCGGGTTGTTACAGAATACTAATAATTTTTTGCCACTTTCCGTCACTATTTTCTTTCTATTTCCTTATTATTTAGTGACCGATGTAATCGGTTACTAATTTTCATCTCTAATATGAATATTTTTTGTAGTGTTTGCGACTGAGTTATTGAAACGATAAATTAGTGACGATATGTTGTCTCTAATAATAAAGTTGTGAAAAATACTCATTATTTGAGACCATTTTTTGTTGTCTCAAAAAACTATTTTTCTTGTAGTGTATCACGTATTATTAATTTAATGTTAGTTTTTTCATATTTTTTCTTTTGAAATAAATAGAAATAAGGTCTAAGGAAATAAATCATGTAGAATACTCTTTCGAATTGAGTATGGTCACGCTCAACTCAAACTTGTCACAAAATTTTCACTCCTATAATTTCAACATGATCACTCTAAAACATAACTAGTCTTCTGCAAAGTACGAAAACTAAATACACTACTTGCCGTGTTGTTAGGCCACACAAAATTAAATTACCTTATGTGACCTCTATTAAATAGTAGTATTAGCAAGTAAGGGTCGATTTCACAATGAATGAATGAATTAATTGAGTTCCTAATAGTAATTAATAAAGGGGGTGTGGTTGGATTTTAATCCGATTAAAATAATTAAGTATATAACAACTAATGATTCAAAGAGCGAAGCAAATAGCAATTCAAAGATGATCAATGAAAGAAAACATTTGTTCTCAGTTGAGTATTCCTCTACTCTTAGCGCTCACTAAATAATTAACTTCATCTCTCAATCTATCTCTCAATTCTTTGTCTCTAGACTGAAAAAAGTTATGTCAGTCCAACTCGTCTCTTAATTTTAATTAACTAAAACAAGCTCTTTAATTAATCCTATTTAATCAAACAACTAAGAATAAGCTCTCTAGATTTAATTTGTTAAACACTTTAATTACTAAGACGATAGGCTAAACTAGACTTCGAATTCATAAGCTCGATTCAGATAATCTAGACTCAAGCTACCCCTAACGACTTAATCATTTCGGCTACTTGTAAATACAAAATCACAACAATTATGAATTATGGTCTTATACACTAGCGATAGATATCACGATAATCTAATCTAACGAGCCTTGTCAAATTGGATTATCAATGTATCATAGACAAATAAAGCATGTAGCATGAATAAATTGCGAGAAAGAAATAAAGTAACAATTACGAGTTATTTAAAGAAGATACTTAAGTAACGGTTCAACATTCCTTTGAACTGGTAACGAAAAGCCTAGCTATGCATTATATTTTTTGTTGGAAAATTGGTTTAATTAAGTGGGTATTAACCCGGGTTTGAACCGACTAAGATATGGCGTAGATTTAATTCTAATTGAATTAAATAAATTAATTCTAATTCTCTAGAAGATGTTAGAAGAGAATTTGGATCGATGACGATATCCATGAAAAAATACGTTGAATGGTATAAATCACAACAAGTGATGCCATTACCATCTAGTATCGCAACACCAACTCATGGTTGGTATAGGCAGTACAAAATGTACAGTTGATTATGGCATACACAAAATGTGTTGAGCCTGTCCATTTGTTGGAACTTGTGGGGGGTTTAGGTAACCTTAAAAGGTTATGCCTCACCAAAATGGGATAAGACCATGGTTTGAACAATGTTCAAAATGGTGCCCAATACGATCCAACCTAATACGTTGTGGTTGTGAACATGAACATGTTGAAATCAATTTGTTTTGGTGACCTGTTAATGGTGTTAACAACAAACATATCGAATATTGGAGGAATGGTTCTAGTCTAGTACTTGGCACTTTTGACCTGTTAAACTTGAAAGATAGCTTAAGGGTTGAGGGAAAGATGACTCAAAACTTGAAAGATAACTTGATTGTTGTTAAAGTTTGATTCAACGTCTCAACAAGTGAACAATAATTGAAAAGAGAGCTCGAAGCTCAGCTATGTGTATAAAGTATCGTATAAACGATGAACAGTTTATACTCAAGACTTGAATGATAGTCTCGTGCTGTGATGAGCCATGGAAGGCAAAGTTATGAGCGATGGGCTAGAGCCATGTTGGAACATACTTGGCCTAGATCCATGTTGGAACATACTTAAATAAAATATTAGTTTCATGACTTGTTTGAACCATTGTGAATTCTGCTCAAGCATAAGATAAGGAATGGACTGCGAAGTCATAGTTCATGTCTAAAAAAGTCTCTTTGGATACTGAGCCAAACATGTCAAAGTGGCATCCCTTGGGGAACGGTTGGAAAATGTAAGGGTAGCTGTCACAGTTCACCCAATGTTTTGGCAAGTAATTGTTTATTCGGCTGTACGAATATGTTTCCTAAGGTTGTATTTTGATGATGTTGTCAATATACATGGTTATATTGGCTTTATCCTGAAAGAGGGGAGCATGTTCGAACATGATCTATGTATAGATATGATCTTGTCATATCAAGTTAAATGGTCAGTCATGTTCCAACAGTGGTTGAACAAAATCACCTTTTGTGGGGATCTTAAATTTCCACTAGAATAGTAAATGGTGGGGGTGGATAGCTTACGTAATACCTTAAGGCTAATCCACACAAATAGATATTGGTTAACATGGAAAATGTGAGTTATGAGCGTATAACATGTTGCAACATAGAAACAATGGTTCGGCTTGTGAAGAAGCAAGAGACTTCAAGTTTTCCATAAAGGAAGTTACATGTTAATGTAAGCTTGTGCATGCATGTACCTTAAGTGGTAAAATGCATGAATTGACAGTAGACCTCGAGTGGAGAAATTCCACGTGTTGAAGTGGTACCACAAACTAAAAGTTTGAGAGGTCATTTAAACTGCATGTCTAGAGAAACGGGTCTAAAAATCCACACAGTAAAGATCAATCATAGCGGTAACCCAACCATGAAGACTGGAGATCCCAGAAACTTGGTTCAATGGGGCAACTAAGTTATAAAAGTTCATTGGTGCACTTGGACCGTATTTTGAATCCATTGCCTAGAGACATCCAAGTGGTATAACCTGCAAGTGTGATGAGGCTAAGTCCACATGACTTTTAATGGTTCCTAACCCAAAATGTGGGGGAGTATTGCACTCTGTTGCAAAACTCCCCGACTAGGTCCGATTAATCCCCGACTAGGCGCTAGGCCCCTATTGGCCGCCTACGTTTATTTCTCGATTACTCCCCGTCTAACCCCACATATGCCTTGATTAGCCCCGTCTAAGCCCCGATTAGTCGCTAGTCCCCACTCCACCGCCTAGCTAGCGCCTAGCGATTTCTACAACCATGGCATTGCAGGGTACTCTTGATAGGAGACTACCTATATAGGTGTGAGGAATGCCGCCTCAATCCAAGATTGGTCCATGGCCGAAACAGACACAACTATGAGAACGAAAGTTGTTAGAGGCTTATTGTGTAAATATTGTTGACTCGGTATACACCATGGTGGAGTAGTTCAAGACATTGCGTCCACTAAGCCGCCAATATATCTTACTAAGGAAAGTTCAAAGCCACAAGCTACCTCTCCTGATGCAATATTATCTCGTGTGAACTGGGTATGTTAGTCTGTGTTCATGTATGCATCAATTTTCACTCATATGGGGGATTGTTGGAAAATCGGTTTAATTAAGTGGTTGTTAACCCGGGTTTGAACCGATTGAGACGTGGCGTAGATTTAATTCTAATTGATTTAAATAAAAATTAGAAAAGTACGTTTCACAAGGATGAGCGTAGTTTTTGGAACTTCTCAAAACCAATTTTCGGTGAGTGAGAAATTGATGGTTAAAGATAGCCATGTTGAATTATGTCTAACCACATATTTGGGTAGTGGTTAACTCGACTCAGCGACGTCGGGTTTTGAAGAATCGAATTGGGTCCGACCCGGTTTAGCTTGTGACTTTTGGATATGTAGGATGATTTTATACAACCTTGTGTCCAGATGCGCAATTAGAAGTTAGTGGGACACTACCTAAGTTAGTGTGTAGTGGGGCAGTCAATTGGAGGATGTGGGTGGAGGTTACACACCTCTCTTAAAGACCCCTAACCCCACTACCAAAGGCCATTAAGTGGAGAACCACTATCTAAAGTAGTGGGATAGTGTATGGAGGTTACATACATCATAAAGAGTCCACTACCTCACTAACTTGAGACTTTAATTCTCTACATGAGGTGGAGTCCTATAAATAGGAGTTCTCCATGTCCTTTTAGAAGACTTTCATGAAGTTTTTCCTAGAGTTTCGTAGGATTCTTCATATTGTAGAATTCAGTAGGAGCATGGTCTTTTGTCAAGACATGCCCAGTTTCTCAACACTTTTCAGTTCGTCAGAGCTTAAAGGTTTGGAGTGCTACTACCTTTGAGACGTCAGCCGTTGTATCTTGGGGACATTACGCCACTGACTGTGAGCACTTGGGCGGGGCGTATTTATCTAGCGGAAAGAGTCCTGGACTCGCCTCGGCTACTTTTGTACTAACGTATTTTTATAGGATCACAGATATGGTCCTAGAGATCATATTTTTCTTGCTACGTGGAGTGCAATAATATCTACAACATAGATATATAGCTGTCCAACTCCAGCCGTAGACGGAACAAGTTTTGCTATCCTCAGGAGTTTGTGCTCGAATCATTTATTCATGCCGGAACAAGTTTTTTGTACTTGTAGTGTCATGTATAAAAGTTAGTTGTATCGTCATCGTAGCCCAAAATAATTTCCAACAGTTTTTCATCTCCCTATTAATCTCCTTGATTTTGTAAAAGAAATAGTTAAAGTAATGAATCTGATGAAAACCACGACCGCTCCAATCTCTCTCTCCTCTCTAACTTGAATATACCTTTTCGCCTCCCTTTTTTTCGTGATTCCTCATCTGACCTATAAATATTGGTTTAGGCTCGGCCAAAGTCGGGGCTACTAATTTTGACCTATAAATATTGGGTTGGGCTCGGTCAAAGTCGAGGATGCTAATTCTTACTTCATGAGCCTTGGTTGACATTGGGTTATCTAATGTCAGCCTATTGACGTAATATTTTGGCCAATAATATTTTCTGAACCCCAATATCTTCACCTTGTCCATCTCTCAGCCTAAACTCATCTCAATATGTCCAACATCACCCTAAAGCCACTACACTTAACATGAAAAACCAACAATTGGAGTATTTGGATTCAAAGTGCAGATAAGTAGGAAAACAACAAGTGCATGATAATAAAATGCAATAAAAACACATAGTAAACAGTCTAAATGATTCACATTTTTCTACTTATCAATACTTAATGGGGATTTAACTTCTCCCAAAGCGTGATCACACCTAATAAGAAATAGTCTTGGAACCTACTAATACCCTTAAATTAATCAACTAAATAGAAGACCAATAAAAAAGTAAAACACAAAAATTAAACACATTTTGGTTGCCTTCTAATAACGTAAGTTTTTTTTATGTTGTTATGTTCGATGTCTTCATTCCTTCATCACTGTGGTAAACCGATTCCACAAGCATTATCCAGTGTCTCATTCAGGTCAAAACATGCATATGGCTAAAGTTTAACAAAGAGTTTCGAGTCAATGATAATATCATCCTCCACCCTTTGAACATAAGAGTCAGTTGGAAGGTTCCGGTCTTCAACTTGATAATGATGATTAGTACTTTGAATATTTATGTTGTTTCGAGTTATCTTCTTCCTTTCTATTTCTCGATCTAGATGGTCTCTCTCTCTCTCTCTCTCTCTCTCTCTTTCTTTCTCTCTCTTTTTCTTTCTCTTTTGTATACAGTTCGATCTAGGACTAATGAATTAGAATTCTTTAAAAAACAACCAGTTGGTAACTGGATTGAGCCTAATATTTTTTACATTTATGCATATTTGGTTATGTATTATATGTGCCTATTGCACCCCCACACCACACTGAAATGGGTCTTTAAAGATGATTAAGTATTTATGTTGGATATGGATATTCAACTATTACCTGTTATTTGAAACCTTTGACAAGCAACATTTGTTTACTGCTAGATTACGGATTGTCACTTTAATGAGACAGACTTCTCGTCGTTAGGGGGAGATAATAAAAAATATTTTCTAAGGAAATGACATGAAGTGTTTTTCAGTATGTCTCATTGGGATTCTCACACTTCATAATATAAAAATGAAGTAAGAAGAATTATTAATCTTTAAAGTATAGAAGATTTGATTGCTAATGCATTTGCCAACATCGCTTAAGCGACAAGATCATATATACCATCTGCAAATATGCCTGTAAGGTTAAAAGTCCCCTTTTAGGGGCACAACACCGAAGATAAAGGTGTTGCAACCACATTTAGTGGAGGTGTGGTTGAGGCTGTGGCTCCCAAAAGAAAATGGGGGATGCCACGTGGTTCGATAAACACCTGCCCAAAGAAAGGTGGCAGGTGTGGCACAACTCGATTTAATCATCAATGAAAGGATTACTCTCACAAAACTATTTTTGATTAATTATGTCCATGAATCATTACTGGAGGATGGTCCGAAGTTTGATATGATTCCAGAGAACATGAAATATGAATAGATTATGAGAGTGTGAATGAGTTGATGGAAAAATATTCAACAAACATTGTTGATGCATATCGAACCACACTATGTTGTATAATACAAACAAAGAGCATATTGGCCTAAATGATAAGAATCAATCCAGGTAGAACTTGATTCTATTACAAAACGATAGATATTTGGTTTGGTAGTGCTAGCCTCACCATGTGTAAAGTCTGTAGGACATAAAATAGGTTTTGTCAGTAAGCGTAGTGAGAAGAATAAGTCCTGAGGTACTAAGTTTACCTTGAAGCATAAGGTTCTCTCACAATGCCCTGGAATTGACAATGAAGAGATATACTCCCTCACAATGGACGTTACAACGTTCTAAGAATAAGTTTCCAAAGGATTGGAAATGCAGCATAGTAATGTGGTTACAACATATCTCTTTGGGATCTTGTTTTCGAGATATGTGAAGTGTCTGATGGACTTCTATTATCCAACTCAAGTGACTCTAGACAACGGAGTGCATTTACAATAATAGATTGAAATGCTCACTTTGATTGAAATAATCCAGACAAAAATGGTATACCCGTCTGAGTGACTACTTGATTGGGAAGAGAAAGAATAATTAACTTTGTTTTTACAAATTTATAAAGGAAACAAGTTCCGGATTTGCAACTATTACAATAGATGTCGATATTGTCTTATAAATGCGGATATATCGAAAGAATAATAGGCACTCTTAAAGAAATAAGATAAACCGTGAACTATTTGCTATCAAAATTTAAGATAAAGAATCATAGGAAAACTCGATATTGTCTTGACCTAGAAGACCGAGTTTGTGGAATACTAATTCCTTAGTTACAAATATCCAAAAGATTATCAGGCGATTTAACATGGATAAAATGTAATCGGTTAGCACTACTATGATTGGTTGAAGTGTGGACATAAGGAAATATCCATTTGCGTCTAAAGGAAATGACAAAGAGCTGTTGGGAGCTAAAATTCCTTACTTAAGAGAAATGTGTGTGTTATTCTACTAAGCTCAATACACTTGACCAAAATTTATTTTCTCAAAGAACTTGTTAGCTATATTTTACTTAGGACAACGTAGTATCAGTGGAATGATATTAAGAAGAAATTTTGATATCTAAAAGAAACCATTGGTATGAATTTGTTCTTCCCATATTAGAGACATGAGATATTACACATGAAATTGTAACCTCTTAAGGAAATATCAAATACTATAATACATAGAGACAAGTAGAACTACATATGTAAATGTAGCTCCTAAAGAAAATGTTGAAGCTACTCCCTACTCTGAAATACCAAATACTACTTTGGTTGGTTTATTGATGTTGGTTATCTCATTGGCCAATGTAAAGGTCATTATTGAACTGGTTATGTATTACTATGAGGAACACGGTAAAATCTTGAAAATTAACCGAGCATAACTTCTCAAGTTACCTCATCGAATCACTTAGAGACCATTATCCTACATGTAGCAGTTTACAGTGACAGTTAAAGATCATCATCGCAAAGATAGAAGAGGCTTATGGCCTGAGTCCTACTATAGAAGACTAATTCAAATTTATGAAGACAAAGTTATTCAGGACGAACAGATGGAATTTGCTCAATCGAAGGTGACCATACGCAGCATGCATCACCAACATTTTTCCATAACCAGCAGCCACATGTTATCCTCATGATTTGTGTTAAATTGAGGATTAAAATATTTTCAAAGCTCTCTTGATTAATGTACGTATCAAGGGAGATGTGTTGACTTCAGGGGAGTCTCAACATACGTGCGTTGCACCCTCTTTTCCTTTGACCAAGGTTTATTTTTTCCCACTGGGTTTTGTTACTTGGTAAGGTTTTTAATGATGCAACAAGTTATGCACCATTCACCATTTTGATTTGGCACAAGGGGGAATGTTGAAGGAAAACCATAATTTATATGCCTTCATCAAAAGTAATTGATTGAGGGGCAGTTTAGGCATTTCACTATAGTCCATGTATTCCTAAACTCTAGTTTGTATACATATATAAAGGTACCTCCTGTGGAATAATAAGATGCCGCTTTCACACCTATTTCTATTTTCTCTCTTCTTCTGTTTACTTTTCGGCTTTTACTTCAACAATAATTAAATTAATCCCTAATATCCTTGTTACTCAGTTTTCACAAATACCTCCATGTTTGTTGGAAAGAATCAAGTTATGCCGTGGTCGGGCTCCGCTTCCCATTCCCCGCCGTCGGCGACCCCTTTTGTAGAGAAGTCTCCGTTTCATTTTCCTAAACCCGGGTGAACCTTTCTGATGAATTTAGGATAATTTAATTAGATTTACTTAGTTGATTATGATTCTGATGAATCTGATACTAGCGAACCTTTCTAAGAAGATAATGTATTATTTAGTAGGCGAAGGTGTTTTGTTTCTGATTTGGTGGGCGGAGTAGGCGGAGGTGATTTGTTTATGATATCCTGTAAGTGGGCGGTGGACGGTTGTACCACCATGAATTTATGGCCCATTATTTAATTATTATAAAATATTTTATTTAGTAAGTAGCCCATTTAAATATTTTTCAAGCCCAATCATGCATCATCTTTTAATTGCATGACCACTTTATTTGGGCCCAGCATGAGCCCAAATCATAAGTCACCGTCATTTCTACGACATATCGTAAGTTGTTCTACATCACTGTGATTCTTCACTAGGTACATAAAACATATCTTTTTAGATAGAATTAAATAAAATTCGTAAACCTAGAGATATCTGTTGATTCTCTAATATGAGATTAAAACCTAGTATAAATACCACCAATAGAGAATCTGATTTCTCACACAACATACGCTCGCAATAGAAAAAAAAAATTCTCGACTGCCAGTTCATTCCTTCTTCAAAATAGCAGTACTCTATAGTCCCTTAACGAGTAGTTATCCTTCTTTCTTGTAGAAACATCAAGTATGGATTCGGTCAAACCCTACTGTATAATTTTCCTCTAATTTATTTAATTTTAAAATCATATCTCTTTCTTCCAGACTTGTAATTGTTCCAATACTATCAATACATGTAGGGAGGTCTGTATATATATGTGTAGTAATCTGTATACGTGAGAAAAGAAAAATATTTTTGAGTGTGTGAATATTTCGGTATCCGTTCAGCAGTGTGTGTGTTCGCCTTTGTATTTGTGTATGAAGAGAGTTATATTGTGGACCGAAAGAAAATTGGGGAAGGGAGATAAAGGGGGATACTGGGGTATGTTGGTCAGAGAGAGAGAGAGATTAGAGTTGGTGGTGGTGTCAGTAAGTAATTAATGATGGGAGAATTTACTATAATGAGGATGATGTGAAATAAATAGGAAAGAGGTAAAAAAGAAGAAAAGAAAAAGAAGATGGAAAAGTGAGGTGAGGGAGTTAAATAGGAAGATAATTGGTTTATTGTGTCTGGGTGATCTTATGTACAAGTGTGTGTGTCAAATTAATATTGAAGAAAAAAAGAAGAAGAAAGAAAGTTGAAAGTGGGGCGGCAGAAGAGGGTAGCAGGAGAGAGAGGGAGTAATAGCTAGTGTGTGTTGGTGAGAGAAAATAAGAAAAAAGTATCTATATATATAGAGAGAAGAAGGGGGGTGGCAAATTCTGTAAAGGAAGAAAAGAAAAATAGGTGGGACATGATCTTTAGTGCAACAGAGAAATGGGTGTAGAGATTGTTTCCTGCAAAACCCATTCATCTTATTTATCAAACTACCCTAAGTCTTTCACTAATCAAATGCGATCTCATTCAAATCCAGTTTTTCCAAATTCAATGGTCGAGCCTTCTATTTACTATTCCATAATCTTTGTTTAATAAAACGTTATGGTACAATATTAATTAAGATATAATATTTATAATATAGACAATTATGGCCAAGAGCACGGTGATTGAGCCATTACTTGACATCATTCAGATTCATTCATCTTTAAGGTGGAGTTTATTTTTAAGTTTATTATAATTAAATATTTAGAAAAGTTTTTGTATATGTATGCATGTGAAATATGTGGTCTTAATTGATCCAAATATGATATTCTGACCAGTTATGATATGAATGTCACGAATGTTACAATTATTACGCACACTATGCGCATATTATTCTATGTCATTTCTTTATGTTTAATTGTGAAAAACTGAACCCCACGGGCTGGATGTAGCTAACACCCTCAGAAAAATCTAATTTTCAGGTTAAGGAGCCGGCGACGGAAGTGGATGAAGTCAGGTGGTTTATTATTATGGTTACTAAACATTATTAATTATTGTCTAGTTGGCTTTAGTATTTTTGTTAAAACTTAGTTTTTGGATTTGGTGCTTGTAAAAGTTCTTGTAAATATACTTGTAAAAGTTCTTGTAAAAATATAGGAATGTTACAGTTGGTATCAGAGTAGGTCTACGTGATGGAACTCGCCATCCCCTAGATCGTTGTTGGGTACCAATCACGTTAATTAATCACAAATAAATACACATATGAATATACGAAGGATTTATGAATCGTTACCCTTGAAGACACACGAGTTGATTCCACTTATGAACCTTCTAGTCTATCTCCCAACCTCGTTCGAACACCGGGTGGACGGCGAGCTATCGAAACGTGAATAAGGGG
>JAUEKW010137622.1:0-11296 GCA_032274785.1 Ajuga reptans
CTGATGCCATCTGCATCCCCTGCACCATCGCCTCGTACTCCGCCTCATTGTTTGAAGCTCGGAACTGGAATTTTACTGAGAACTGCAACTCCTCTCCGGTAGGGCAGATGATGAAGACACCCGCCCCACATCCTGCCAGGGACGCAGAGCCGTCTACGAAAACCTTCCACAGATCCGGCTCTGGACCCCTAATCATCTCTTGAATAAAGTTTGCCAGAGCCTGTGCTTTTATGGCCACCCTAGGTTCGAACTCCACATCGTACTCTCCGAGCTCGACAGCCCACTTCACCATTCTTTCAGATAGATCTGGCCTGCTAAGGGTTTGACGCAACAGAGTGTTTGTTCGTACCACCACCCGATGTGCGAGGAAGTACGGTCTCAACCGCCTCGCAGCTACCATCACTGCCAGAGCTGCTTTCTCTATATCCGAGTATCTTTCCTCGGGTCCTTGTATAACCTTGCTTACATAGTATATCGGCTTCTACATCAAACCCTCCTCGCGGAGCAGAACCGAGCTCAAACCTGTTTCTCCAACATAAAAGTATAGATACAACGTCTCCCCTGGCACGGGCTTCGTGAGGAGGGGTAAGGCGGACAAATATTCCTTCAGCTGTAGGAATGCCTTTCCACATTCTGCAGTCCACTCGAATTTGGCTCCTTTTCTGAGCACTTTGAAGAAGAGCAAACTACACTCTGCAGATCTGGATATGAATCTACTGAGCGCTGCAATTCATCCGTTCAACCTCTGAATCTCCTTGATACTCCGCGGGGGCTGCATGTCTCTTACCGCGCTGACCTTTGCAGGGTTGACCTCTATTCCATTTTTTGTTACCATGTATCCTAAAAAAATTCTAGCCTGCACTCCAAAGGCGCACTTCGCAGGGTTGAGTTTCATCCCATGCTGCCAGATGATCTGGAAAACCTCCTCTAGATCCGAGGTGTGCTCCTCTTCCTTCGCACTTTTCAATAGCATGTCATCGACATATACCTCCAGATTCCTACCTATTTGTTCCCTGAAGATTTGGTCCACCATCCTCTGATACGTGACACCTGCATTCCTGAGCCCGAACGGCATTCTTACGTAACCATAAGTCCCGCATGAAGCGACAAAATATGCCTTCGATATATCATGTGGGCTGAGTTTAATTTGGTGGTATCCCTGATAGGCATCCATCATGGATAGCAGCTCACACCCGAGGTGGAGTCCACTAACTGGTCAATTCTGGGCAGGTGGTAGTGATCTTTCGGGTAGACCTTATTCAGATCTCTGAAGTCGATACACATCCGCCATGCCCCCGCGCCCTTGACCACCATTACGGCATCGGACAACCCTATTGGGGACTGGACCTCTACCACATGCCCCGCCTCTAACAATTTTTGCACCTCTTCCTTGATGGCATTGTCCTTCTCTGGGCCAAATTGCCTAAGCTTTTGCTTTACCGGCCTCGCCTTAGGGTCCACGTTCAAGTGGTGCATTGCCACCTCTGGATCGATTCCTGTCATATCTTTTGGCTCGAAGGCAAACATGTTTGAATTCCTCCTCAGACAGAGAATCACCGCATCCGCGACCTCGTCTCTCATCTGCGCTCCAATTCTGGTGGTGTACCTGACTTTATTTGGGAAGAGCTCTATGATAAGCAGCTCCTCCTCCGGGCTCATGCGCATATCCGGCTCCGCCTCCATCAATTCTGCAGCCCTGAGTTTTTTCTCTGGGGCCTCGCCCAGCTCTGTTATCCCGTGCACCTCTCTGTGGGTCTTCCTCACCGTGTCCGCGTAACACTTCCGTGAGGTGAGTTGGTCGCCTTTGACCTTACCCACTTTCCCCCCTACCGGGAACTTCAGCTTTAGGTGGTAAGTCGAGACCACGGCCTGGAAGACATTCAGCATTGGTCTCCCAAATATGATGTTATACGATGATGGGGCGTCTACCACCAGGAAATTGACCATCCTAACTCTCTGCAACGGAGGCTCTCCCAATTCCACCTGTAGCCCCACTTGTCCAATGGGCTGCACCGCTCCTCCTGTAAAGCCATAGAATGCTGTGTTAACAGGGGTCATTCCTACATTCAGCTCCATTTTGTCGAAGCAGCTCCAGAATAAGATGTTAGCGGAACTGCCCGTGTCCACATATATCCGCGCCACTGTGTGCCCTCCGACGTCTGCCGTTATGACGAGCGCATCGCTATACGAGATCTGTGCCGCCTCCACGTCCTTCGGCCCAAATTGTATCGTGGGCAGCGTTCTCGGTCGCAGCTCTGCCACCTCTCCTTTCGAACACTCTCCAACAGATCGGACCGATGCCTTTCGAGCCCTGTTGGAATCCCCATCCTCTGGACCTCCGACAATCATTTGGATGTATGCTTTTTTATGTTCTCCCCCGTCTCCGCACCGAGGCTCCTCCACCAACTCCTTTCCTTTGTCCTCTTTATCATTCCTTTTATTTTGTTTTTCTCTCTCTACTTTCACGTACTCCACCAGCTGTTCATCTCGGATGAGCTGCTCAATCATATCCCGGAGATGACGGCACTGGTTTGTCTCGTGCCCATAGTCATTATGGTATCGACAATACGTATATGACTTCTTGGGCCCCCTATACGCAGTGGTAGGGTACTTGAAATTGGGACTCTCTGCAGCAACGACCAGTAGTTCTGACGGCCTCAGGGTCATGGGGGTGTAGCTATCATAATTTACTCTCTCCCTCCCTGGTTTTCTTTCTCTACCAGCGGAGTCCTTCTCCTTCCATTGGTTCCTTTTACAGCCGCGGTCTCCGGCTCCTTCTTCTTCTCCACGAACTTGGCTACGTTATCCTTTCTCCTACTGCTCCTGGCTTCCTCCAGGTTAATATATTTGTCTGCGAGTTCAAGCAGCTCATCGAAGGTCCTCGGGGACCTCTTTGCCAGATATCCGAAAAGATCTCCATCCTGCAGCCCCTGCGCCAGGGCATTAACTTTCACTTCCTGTGTGGCCGTTGGCACCTCCAACGCTGCAGCGTTGAATCTTCTGAAAAATCTGCGCAGAGTCTCCACCGGTTCTTGCTTCAGGCTCATCAACGACAGAGCCGACTTCTGCTGCCTACGTGCACTGGCGAACTGATGCACGAAGAGAGAGCTGAGCTCCGTAAAAGAGCTGATTGACCTGGGCGGCAGCTGGCTGAACCATTGCTGAGCCGTCCTTGTCAGGGTGGTAAGGAACACCCGACATTTTACTCCCTCCGAATACTGGTGGAGGAGAGTTCCATTCTCAAACCTCAGTAAATGGTCCTGCGGGTCAGAAGTCCCGTCGTACTCATAACTCACTGTCTTGAAGTTGTGAGGCAATGGGTCCAGAAGAATCTGAACTGAAAAGGGGGACCCCGTCGCCCTGCACATTTGACGGTCGGGCGAATCCTTTGATTTTTGCATTTCCTGAATTTTGCGGCGCAGCGCAGACAATTGCTCATCCAACGTGTCCACGGTGGCAGAGTAACTGGCATCTCCCTCCGTCATATATCCTTCTTCCTCCAGGTGGCAAGCACCTATGTTGCCCTCACGACCCCTGAGGGGGGTTCTGTGGGCGTGTGGCGTATCTTTGCCCATGTTCGTCTCTTGGCGATCAAACCTCGGGGGAGAGTCCCGCTCAGGCCGGAACACACTCTCCATTCCTTGACGCTCCCCCCTTCGGATCAGAGGCGAGGGAGGGGCTTCTGTACCTGTGAACCCGGCGGGGTGGCTAGCAAAAGCTCCTCTGCTAGACAAGGCACTCTCAACGGCCCTCCTAATAATATCATTGAGCAGATCGGCCGTAAGCACCACCGTCGAGCTCCCATCGTGAGTGACAACACTTCCGCCCACCAGAGCAGGAGTGGTGTTTAGGGGAATCCCCTCCTTGCCCCCCGGAGGAGTTTCAGTAGTGCCATCACATTTCGCTGCAGCTCTGGGGGGCAGATCCTCATCGAACTCAAGCAACAAGTCCCGAGGAGTAGTGTTTTCAGCCATGCAATAAGTGTACATATTAAAGAAATCCGGGGTACTTCGGTGGATTCCTTTGGATCGTGGTGATGACGTTTGCTAAGACCTGCAAAATAAGATCGGGGGTTGGCCCGGTGGAGATCCTCCGACGCTCAATTCAGTTAACTCATACGTGCACAGCAATGTAACAGTAGAAGAGCTTTTTGAGTATTAAATGTAGCTAACCTTTTTCAAACATTAATAGGGAGTATTTATACTAACTGATTCAACACCTTGGGGGTAGAATAATAAATCTATCTTAAACCAATGGTTACTCGACACGCATCCCGTACGGCTCTGGCTAGGTCGGTGCCCCGTCAGAAAAAGGACACTATCTGTCCCTATGACTGGTTGACACGTTGAGGGCGTGTGTGGACACGTGGAGGGCGTGTGTTGACGCGTGGAGGACACCATCTATCCCTGGGACGTGCTCGAGCGGTTGACCTATACTCTGCACGTTTGGCGAGTGGCACTGCCTACTTCCACAGACCTGCAGGTCCGGTGTGCGCGAGGGTTGAAGGGTAACCTCAGCTCTGCACGTCCGGGTCAACATACCTGATTGCCTATGACGTTCAGCTATGCACGTCCTTGTCCGCCTATGACGATGAGCCAGACCTCAGCCCTGCACGTCATAGATGCCTTATACTCTGCCCTGAAGTTCCAATCAACACGCCCTGAAACCCTGATCCAAACATTCAACAACACAGTGGGTCCACCGTACGGGATAGAAGAAGTAGGCCCGGCTCTGTTGTCCACTTTTACCATATCAATTATTATTGTTGTTAATTATTTCAAGAAGAAAGGGCTTTTGATTTGAAGAAAAAATCATCGACGGACAGAAAGGGGCAACCACCCTTGAAGAAATTCCATCATCTTCTGTCGCCTCATTTTTCGATTTCTGAGCTAAATGGATCCTGTAAATGGGTTGAAGACTACAGTGCTCTTTATAGAGTGGTAACGTGGATTTACCATCTTGCCCACGTTCGAGTATCGAATCTATGGTTGATTATGTGGTAAATCAAATTTATTTAGTTTCCCGCGCCTCTTAAAAATCCCAACTCAGCCCCTGCTGTTATGTGTAATTATATATTAACCCCGTTTGTGAGAATTAATTGTAAATTGTTAGATTAAGAACCTCATTCAAAGACTATATTTGATTGCGACTGGAAAAGACTGATGTATTGTTGGTTGGGCTAAATAGAGAAAGACGAAAGAAATCTGTATTATCAACGTAACCCCAAGCTTGATCGATTTAAATTTGTTGAGCTCGAAATTGACTTTGTTTGATTTATATAAAAAATAACAGTGCCATTCTCCAACTTCCATCTTAAAAGTCCATCAAAATAGTAAATAAAATTACATCAATGCATCGAAGTAAAACCATATTAAAGAAAAAGAAAAAGAAAAAGGAGGATAAAGGAGGCTCAGATCTGTAACAGTGTATGAGGCAAAGAGAAAGCAACCACGCCATGGCTACAAATCACCGGTTGCCCGTGATAAATCACAAAACCATCCGGGTTGTCCAGCCAAGATACGGGTCGGATTTCCCCATGCCCGATCCATTAGCTCAGAAACCGAACAAGCAAGAAGAATCATCATAGCCTCTCAAGGTTTCGGATCACCGAAAACCCGATAAAACCTAAACCGAAACCCTAACCCGCTGCAAATCTGCAGACGGATTCGAGATCCAAATGGAGCCTCAATTATTGATCGACAGCAGCAATAGCAACAATAGAGTTCAAATCTCTCTCTCTCTGCATAATTATTTGTGTGTGTATGTGTGTATATATATATATATTTATGCATGTATGAACGCACGCATACAACGTATTCATTTTCTTTTTTCTTTTTTTTTCTTAGAGCATCCCCAATGGGATGGTAGAAGATGACATGGACAAAAGTAAAACCTGGGAATTTAGGTAGAGGGTCATTGGGATGGATGGGTTTAGGTTTAGGTTTTTTTTTTGGGTAGAGATTTCTCTACCTGGGTAGAGGTTTCAAACTGCTACTTTTCTTTCTTCTTTTTTTCTTGTTTTTACCCTTTTTGCCAAAGTTAAACAAATGAATAGTTATTATTTAGGTAGTATGATTGGTGAGTTATTTATTTAAAGGTAGAGATTTTTTTACTTTTGAGATGGCAGTGATGTGGCACAGATAAACCTGCTTTTTGGGTAGTACCATTAGAGATGCCCTTAAGGGCTGTTGATTTCAGATGAAAATCATCGGCAAACAGAGAGGGTCAACCACCCTTGAAGAAATCCCATCTCCCTCTGTCGCCTCATTTTTCAGTTTCTGAGCTAAATGGACCATGGAAATGGCAGAAGGCTTCAACGCTATTTATATAGTGATGATGTGGATTTCCCGACTTACCCCTGTTCAAGTTCCGAATCTGCGTGTTTGCCAAGACTGTGTTTTTGCCTAGATGTGGATTTCTCGATTTACCCCTGTTCAAGAGTCAAGACCTTTTCTGAAAAGTTCTATTCGCCCACTGTTGTTATGGGTAATAATATTTTAGGCCCTACTTTTGTCAATTAATCAAAGTATTAGATTGTGAAATCCCAATTTTCTACTTCTACAATCCGAAACCGATAAACCGAGCCGAACCGAGTGGTTCGGTTCGGTTCAGTTCTATATGCACATTCGGTTCGGTTCGGTTAAATTTAAGGGAACCGAATTCATTATCGGTTCGATTCGGTTTTTTATAAAACATGGTTCGGTCAACCGAACCGAACCGATTTATGTGTTTAAATAAATAGTCAGTATTGTATGTATGTATGAACCCTACTTTCAGTAAATGCCGGCCCAGAAGGGAGCGGTGTTCCAGGAAGAGTGGAGTTATAACAGAGTGATATTCAAGCCTTACACGAAGCGCCACTCGGCTCGCGTAAAATGTGGATGCAGGATCTGGCAGGTACATCAATGGTGGGAACTGATCAGGGAGATAATGAAATGGGGGAATGGTATTTGTTTGTAAGAATAACCAAAAACCGAACCGAATCGAACCGAAATAAATCGGTTCGGTCCGGTTCGGTTTGAGATCACAGTTCGGTTCAGTTCGGCCAGGGAGAAAAAGTAAAATCGATTTTCTGTTTTTTCGGTTCGGTTCGGTTTTCGACCGAACCGACCGAATGTTCACCCATTATGTAACATATACTGAGTTGGATTATTGAGTTTTTATCAGCTCGTATTCAGATTGAAGTTTTCAACATAAGAAACTTAATAAACAGATTTGAATTAACCCTTATAGCAATATAAATCTTATTGAGCTCGTCCGATAACGGTCCAATATCATAATTTGCCACTCCTGTCCGAGTACACCTTTTCCTGCCCAACATCATAATTTGCCACCCATCCTCAATCTTCTTATGCTCATCTATAAAGAAAAGTAATAAAATGAAGAGGAAATGGGGTAACACATGGCACATAACAGCCACAGGTACCCGGAGCAAGCTCCGGATGTAGGATCGAAGAAGCCATAGAAGGGACTCAAACAAAACGATAATCATCTCCCAATCTAAGTTTCTTTTGTGAGATCAATTGTAATATCTATAGTGTCAAGATATTGACATGTGATTTAATTTCTTCCTAGAATTAGTGTTTAAAAGATTTGCTCTTTTATGGAAATTCACATACTACTTAATTTCTTTATGTCATTGGTTAATTTTCCTCTTTTGTATTTGTGCTATTCAACAGGGAGAAGTTTGACATCAACTGTTGTCCTTACATATTATAGCAGCTAATTGCAGGTTCGTCTTTTCTTTTTGTGATTTTTTTTTAAATATTACATCACCAGTGTAATTATTTGGTCTACGAATCTTATCAGTTCATACAAACCCCTAAACTATAAACGATTAGTCGTAGAAATTTGAATTAATTACTTGGAATTTACATTTGTTATTTTTATGTCTCATTTAATATTTCATTCCAACTTTATTACATTTAGAACTGCAAAATAACTAAATAGATTATATATGATGAGTCCTGACAAGTTTGTGCACATAGTTATTTTTCACCATTTTGTATTTGAGTCATTCAATGCTAAAAATAGGCTAATTCTATGCGATTCACTTGGATAGTATCGAAGTGGATTATCTACTATATATTTAAAAAGTGTATCAAATTAAATGACTACAATTATGACCGATCATTTAAGTAGGGTACTATCCACTTGGCTAGTTACCCTAAAAAGGTACTACACCATGCATATTCCATAAACAATCAAACCAGTTCTCTTTTGTAGATCGTACCGTCATTTTACATCAATCAATAATTTTTTTTAGGCATCTCCAATGCTATTTTGGTATTTCTTTACATCTCCAATACTACCCTTAATTACACACTATTTTAGCTAATTGTTACAGTTGAGAGCAAAGTTGCAACCCAACTATTAACCAAATGCTATCATTTTCCTTTTTTTTAGTTTATCTTTTTTCCTCTTGTTTGAGCTCAACTGGTTATTATTTTATTTTTATAACTATATAATTATATTTTTAGTAAAGATAAATAACATTTAGTTTTTAGGATCTTTTTTATAAATGATTTTATAAGTATATATAGTCTTTTATAATATATTATTTTTTTATTAATAAAAAATTATAAAAGATTCACAAAAAGAACCACTTCATTTATATACAATTAAAGTACAACTTCAAATAACAATATTGCAATACGAATAACAAACTATTTTTGTTTTAAATATTGAATCTTGAAATTGAAGCATACTTATACATGAGAGTTAACTGCCATGTCATGGTATTGATGATATTGAATATTGATAAAGACTTTCTTTTTTTTTCTTGAAGAAATATAGTGACTAGTATGGCCAATATTCTTCGAAGGCAAAAACTTGTGTGCATTTGATGCACAATAGTGTTATTGTACACTTGGACCGCCCAGACCCGACCTACGACCCGTGACCCCCGCGCGGGTCGCCCACTTTCAGTTTTTTTTTTTTAAATTATGCGTTAAAAATCGAGAGAGTACTATAAGACATAACAAAGAGTACTATAAGACATAATAAAGTGTACTATTAGACATAACATAGAGTATTATAAGGCATAAAACAGTGTATTATTAGGCATAAAATGAAATACTACTAGGCATAACAGAGACTACCATAAGGCATAACATAGAGTATTATAAAGCATAACAGAGAGTACTATAAGGAATAAAACGAAATACTATACGGCATAACATAAAGTACTATAAGGCATAACAAAGTGTACTATTAGGCATAACAGAGAGTATTTTTTCACTATTGAATTAATTAATATTTATTTAATTAATAATTTATTAATGAATTAAATAAAATAAGAAAAAAAATGGGAAAAATAAAAAATTAAAAAAAAACTCAAATTGAAGGTAATTATTTTTTCATTATTTAATTATTAAGTTATTAATGAAATAAATATTTATTTAATTATTATTTAAAGTTTTTCGCTACTTAATATTAAAATTACAAAAACACAATTTTGAGGTCATGAGAGATCAAACTCGCGACCTCCGAAAAATAATTGCAGTGTCTGACCAACTATGCTAAGTGCAACTATGATATATGGTTTGACGACGTTGGTTTTAACCTGAAAGTGTTCGGGTGCACAATAACCTTATTGTGCATCAGATGCACATGAGACCCACTCTTCTTCCAAAGTTCATCGTAATCAAAGACAATGATAGTGAGGTTAGCAATTGTGCATATTGTTAGCCAACAATAACACTCAGCCAACTATCACCTTGCCAGCTCGGTCAGTCATCCTTCCACATCACTCTGCCGAGTCATCAAGTCTTATCCGGATAGCCTTGCTCAACAAGAATCAAGTATGAAGACAAAGGAAGGTGGTCCAACTTTGTCTTCATATACAGCAGTTGCCACCTTGCATGATAGCATTTAATGTAGCATCTTTATGGTATCAAAAGTATATCCCTTTGTAGCCAATTAGATGTAGACAGCTTTACCCTAGCTAGGGTTTGCATGAGTGTATAAATTGGATGTAACAGTGTTCTTGAAATACACAACAGAAATATACAAAAAGAAAGCTTTCCAAATATGGCTACATTTTATCTTAGCTTTTGCTTTTCTGAGCTTTTTCTTCATGGTATCAGAGCGGGATGATCCTGCCTCTGATACCTTCTCCCTTGTATCAACATTTTCCTTTTTGATACGATTCAATGGCTGAGGTTACACCTGCTGAAAAAGACAACACAGTGGTGGTCAATGATGCAACCACACTACATCAAATCACATATCCACAAGGGCAGCTTGTTTCTATCAAGCTAGATGAAAAAAATTACCTGATCTGGAAACAGCAGATCCTAACAGCTATCAAAGGCTACGGTCTAGAGGGATACATCAATGGAAAAATCTCTTCTCCACCAGAGATTATCACGGAGAAAGATGCAAGTGGCACAACAACTGAGGTAATGAACCCAAACTTTTCTGTTTGGCAAAGACAGGACTCTATTCTTGCATCTTGGATATTATCCTCCTTGTCTGAAAGCATTTTAAATTTAATGGTTGGTTTAAACTCCTCTCACGAGATCTGGCACACACTAGACACAAATTTTTCCAGTCAATCTGAGGTAAGAAAAATGCAATACAAACTTGAGCTACAGACAATGAAGAAAGACAAATTGAGTATGCGAGAGTACTTGAGCAAAATCAAAGGTTGATGTGATGTTCTTGCCTCTGTGGGGTATGTGATGTCTAATGAAGACAAGATACTATATATTTTAGCTGGCTTGGGATCTGAATACGATCCGGTTGTGGTTACTTTCACATCAAAACCTGGCACTTATACTTTGGAGGATGTTCAAGCCCTTTTGTTGAGCTTTGAATCCAGGCTTGAAAGATCCACTAGCACGGCTGTTAACACAGATGGTTCCACATTCTCCTTGAACACAGCCACTCAAGGGACACAGAGAAGACAAAACAATGCCACCTACACACAGTCTAGAGGAGGCATAAATGGTGGTTCTTACAGAGGAGGAAGAGGCACATATAGAGGTGGTAATAACAACTACAACAACTATAGAGGGAGAGGTGGAAGATATCCTAACAACAACAACAGACCCTTTTGCCAAAACTGCAACATATTTGGACACGCCACTGAAAGATGTTGGTACAAAAATGATCAAGAAAATCCTCCTTGACATACATCATATATGCACGTTTTTAGGCTCATTTTAATAGAAGATTCGATAGCAATTACATGCATTTTAGGTCATTTATATCCAATTTCGGATCATTTGGCAAATATGATGTATATGTTCGTTTTCCTTGTAAAAAGTGCATTTTCAGGTATAAAAGTCCA
>JAUEKW010137633.1:0-11290 GCA_032274785.1 Ajuga reptans
CGGCTTGAAGACATCAGAGGAAGACCATCATCTCCGGGTACGATCATAGCTTCATTCGTTGAACCTTGGGGATTAGCATTGAGGTCAATGACCACACCACCTCTATCATACATACATACGACATTACACGAAGCGAGAGTGCACGGTCAACACACACCTAAAGCGCCTACGCTCCGCTTGCAGCCACAACCTAACTTGCACGAGATTCAACAACCGAAGCTACTGGTTGCTTGCTCTGCTGTTCGCGCGATTCCTTTGCTTAGTTTTCTAGCGAGCTTTCGATATACAACTATTATATATATGGTTGTTCTATATGTATATATATTACTCTACCTGTCTCATTATATTGTCCTGCCTTTATTCTAAAACTTTCAGCCTCATCCTTTGGACTTGGATTTTCTCTTGAATCGGTTCTATCCGTTGATTTCAGGTTCAACCCTAGGGAAAAAATGAAAACTTAAGTCCGAAAAGCCAAACCACTGATGCTACTGCTGCTAAATCAGCCAATGGAGTGCAACCGGGGCATTCTGTCGGGCTTTAACCTTCGGAAACCGGCAAAGACGTTCTGAGCGGCAGTAGGGCTCATAGCTTTCTACTTGTGACTAAGTTAGTGTGCTTTTGGTAGCAGCAGCCATACCAACAATCTATCTTTCGTAAATAAGCACTTGCATTTACAGTGCGAGATCCGCCAAGCGTTGCTCAATCACAACCCAACGGCTCCAACAAAGCAAAGGCTGGATCGGTTCACTGAACGCAAATCAAATCTAGCAAGTACTCAACAATTAGGTAAACGAAAGCCCAACAAAAAAAAACAAGCAACCCAAAGGACAAGAGTCACCCGGTATGTAGCACGACCGTTAGAGCTTTGACTGCCTTTCCTGAGTGTAGTTCTGTATGGGAAAGAAAGATTCCCGCACGGGATAAACAATCAACATCTTACTAGCAGCTCCATTGTTTCCAGCCTAAGGTCTATAATAGCCTATAGCAGTTGTGGTTGTAGCTCAATCAGTGAATCTTCGTTCATCCCCCTTTCACTCGGCTGTCTGTCTCCGTTAGCGCTGTGGCAATCGGTGTCGTGTCAAGCACCTTCCCTCCTGTAGTTAAGGAAGCTGCTGATATAGAATCAGTGCTGGGCATATATAACCAAAGATCGGAGTAACCGCGGCCACTACCCCCAATTAATAGTTTCTCCCGGTCCGGCTAGAGAGTTGGATAGATGTTTTGGCTTTTATCCTTTCTCGACCTAAGACCAAGCTCATCAGTATCAGTAGGGGAAAGACTTGTTATAGTCTGGCATTGTTGTCTACTTTGACTTCTGAGCCGGTTCTGGATAGGCTTACGAGGTCGTTCTCCGCACGCATCATGGGCACGTGCTAGCCATTTTATGCATGGTTGGGATTGATGTTGACTGGCCTCTCTCGCGTACCAATAGCGAAAAGGTGACTTCCATTAACTAATCTAAAAGGAAGGTAGGACTAGCTCGACTGAAAGCCAATCTACATGAAAAATGAACACTACCAAAAAGATAATAGTTAAGAAGCCAGCCTCACATAACGAAGTGAGCCCACAGAAAAACCTGACAAAGAGAGGGACAAGTCCTCACTCTAAGAATCTTTATCACGTGGATCTGATGCACCACCTGATAATGCTGAGTCACTCAGAGAATGAATCCGGAGCCACCCCTACACACGAAATTCCACGATCCTATGTCGAAGAACTAAGTCTAAGATCTGAGGCAAATACAAAGTCAACTGACGGCGGTCCGTCCATGACCAAAGCTGCGCCTTCTACGCCCTCAAGACCTGGCTCAGCCTTACCCGACCGCTGTGCATCACCATGGCTTCGCTAAACATCCAGTGCGCCACCTTACTAATTAATAGGCAACTTGTACAATCCAATTCATCAACACGTAGGTATGGGCTATAGTCCAACTCTAGGTTGATTCGTTCCAGGCTTTGCCTTTTTCGATCTTAAGAGCTTTCTTCTCGCTATGCTACTCGGGGTAGTAGTCCAATCCTGGCGACCTATGGTTTTTGGTTGTTTCCAAAGCACTAAGCTTTAGTTACCCTTAAAGTGAAAGAAACTAGAGGTAGAAGATCTATTCCTTATGGCGAAAGAGAATCCTTGATGTCCAGGCACTCAGTGCAGTCCAGACGCTCAGGGGAAGACTCCGGTTAGGAATGCTGATTGGAACCAATACGATTGCCCAGAGGAGTTTTCTAATGAAGTTAACCAAGTTGAGATGAGAAGTAGTGAACCAACTTATGCCGAGTGTTTGGCTTTGATCACGTTTACGGACGATTACTTGCAACCAGGACTCATTAAGCATAATAGGCCTTTGTTCATTTCATAATTCCTTAATGGGTTGGAGATAACAAGAATCATGATAGATGCGGGGTCGGCTGTTAATCTCCTACCTTTGAGAATGCTAAAACGTCTCGGGATTGCTATTCATGTCGTAGGTGCGTCTATGATCTTCTTTGATAGGCTGGATCGACAGCAAAGGAAAGTAGCTTGATCACTGGCTTTGACTTGCCCGCTAGCTATCCATTTCCTGCTCGCTTGCTTGCTTAGAACCTGTCATCCACCTAAAGATAACCAAAACGAAGGTAGTTGACTACTTGCTTGTTAAAGGATTTCCAGTAGCTACCCGTAGACGCTAACTCATATGCCGTTGCCTAGGTTCATCGGAGCCTGTGAAAAGGGGGAACTAGTGGTTCCGGAGATTTTGGTCCGCACCTCGTTGAAATGCGCAGATTCCAGAGAAGATGTATCGCCATTCCATACATATAGGTCGACCTTGAAGCAAGCATTAGTAGTTAATCCTATATTCGAATGTGAAGTGTTGAGATAGTAGGGCTGTTAAGCCAAGGACCGTACGGAGTTTTGGAACCACCCATTCAGGACTTTTTTTCTTCGACCTCTTGCAAACCCCCGGAGATGAAAGCAGCAAGGATTTATTTCGGGGTAGGCTTTCCGGATCAGATAGACCCGGCTGGATATTTCATAACTTGGACTTCCAATCCCTCCCCCTCTTTTTACCGGTCAGATCTTTTAGAACCAACCTTTAGTCATTAAGGTGAGTCCGGGCCTATCGGTCGAAGAAAAATCATTCCTCAATTTAGCAAGCAATTTACTTCTTTCACTCCTGATCCCCGAACATCCAGTAGGAGCGCTTTTCTTATTATGCATAGGTGACTACCTGTAGAATGTGTTGTTCTCACCTGCCTGCGGTGTGCCATAAAAGGTCTACCGCTGGGGTAGGTACACGAGCTCTATCCGCAACCAGAAGGTATGAAGCTTGGAGATCTTTGTAACATAATAGATTTTATAAGCTTTAGACACACAGGCGAGCTTGCTCAACCTGCTAGATCTTCCATTTAGTGATCGGTTCTTCATCGCTGACATCCAATTTAGCCTCTAACAGTGGATCTCACCAACCAGGTTTTCTTCCTGGGAGCTCTGGATCCTCCCTACGAGGAGAGGCTCTGCAAGACCTGTCCCCCTGCTGCCGGTATCCTACGATCTCTTGACTAAGTCATTTCACACTAAGCACTGATAACATGGGCCCGTACCGTGCTACTGCCTTGACCTAGGCCTCACATCGGATTCTGAACTGGAAAACGGAAGCTTGCGAGATTGCTTGGTACCCTTTGCAAAGCACTGTTTGCAAGCCTTTTCCCCTTGGACAGATAGCCTTCCTTCTTTCCTTTACTACCACCGACTGGAGACCGGATTGCTACCAGAGAAAGGAATGACTATAGGCACGGAACTAACTTTTGACCCTTTCTTTGCCCCTTGGTTCGCTAGCTGACTTGCCTGCGCTTTTTTTTTTCTCGAACTCTAAGAGCGGATTTTAAGTATCCAAGTTGCGCTAAAACTAAAAAGCGAACTATTGGAATGGGAGGTCTGCACACGAGATTCCTGAAATATGTTAGGGCGTGCAAGAATAGGACGCAGCGCGCAGATATGTTATTGGACACGGCCATAATAGAGCACGTCGGCACTAGACAAAGAAAAGGGTTCGAAAAGAAAAGGCATACGGACTCCGGCATTCAACAAAGCATCCAAAACTCGAAACGTCTTGTATGGCCTAAATTATTCGTCTTATGGCACGTTTGATGGTTCCGATAGGTCAACATACATACTAGGGGTGGCGACAAAGGGGCGTGAGGCGCTTTCGGAGAGCGACTCTTGATCACCGAAACGAGCAAGACATTCATTTTCTTTGTTGAGTTTAGAAAAGCGGTTCAGGTATCACAATCAAAAACGAAGAAGAGGAAAGAAAGTCGTGGCACCCTTATGCTCGTTTTGTTCCATACGGGCTCGTTTGGGCAGCAAGCTGATAGGTCCGGTCCTTAGTCGTGATTCTAACATAAAGAATCTAATTTCTAATTGCTTCAGTGGAAATGGATTCTTCACTCAACTCTTCGTGGATACCTCATCTCATTTATTCGGAAAGAGAGGAAACGAAACCTCGGCTTAGAAGCTATTCTGACTCCTGACGATGTGTATGCGTCAGAGGAGTTGAAAGATCTCACTAAGTGTCTGCCCCTTAGATCTTGGGTTCAGGTTTAATGCAATCCTTCGATAGTTGTGGGGAAGCCGTTAATGTTGGATCTGGCCCGCTCCCCGCCTAACATGTCTTTTCCAATCTCATATCTCGATGCCGTGCCATAGAATGCTAAGTCACATGGCTGCCCACCAAAGGTAGCTTTCTTTGTTTGCTAGGAGAGTGAAGTAAAAAGTGAGAAGGATAGCACTGAAGACGAGCTAAATCGAGACTTAAACATTCCTGACTTTTGACATATATAAAGAAGGGAGGACTGCCCTATCTGTACATAGCGTTAGCTTACCCTGTCCCTATTCGTCACAGGAAGAAGATCCGCCCTGACACGCGGTTCACAGCCCCGACTACGCTCGTTTACTAATTTTAAAATTGACTCGTTTAGCCCCTCTTTCCTAGGCTAATTTAAGAAGTGGTAGGCTGCGAAGGGAAAAGACCTACCTTCAAGAGCTTCCGTTTTCAGAGAGATTCCAAGGGCTGTGCTTTCTTCAAAGACATCCGACAAGAACTTGAGAGCCTTGGAAATCTTAGCTGCTTTTGTGCTTTTTCCCATATGGATAGCTTGCGAGATACTCCGAGAGCTCTCGAATATGAGATAAAGCTTGTCCATTTGAATAGCCTTCTAACTTGCCAGCTATAGGATATACTCCAATGGGAGAAGAGAATATTGATAGAGGGAGTTACTGGCCCATAGACAGAGACTCTCTACCTAGCCTACTTACCTCTTAGTCCTTAGCTTAGGCGGAAGGAAGAGAATGTATTAGTGGAAACAGGCTTATAAGGCTTAAATCCAAGGCTTATTCCAAGAAAAGAAAGAAACCTCCGTGAAAGAAGAGAGAACAGCGTACACTTTTAGCTATCTCCGTAGGTTGACACTAAAGATATAAAGATAAGGAATTGCGTGATCAAAGGAACCTCTGTAATGCTTTCGCAACGGCGTAGTCTTTCGCTTTTAGATAGCCTATTTGTTTTCTCACTGCTTTTGGGTAGTCACCGGGATGTGTGGTCGAGGGGAACAAGGCTGACTTTCCTGGTTGTTTTGGGCCGTGTTGAAACATCACATCGCTAACAGCCATACCAAGCAGTCGTATTTCGCCCTGGTCCATAACCATATGTAGTCGTCCTAGGGGAAATAAAAGAGCCCACGGACACCTTTGCTACCTGCCTTTCTTTACGGAAGAGGTGAGTTTTCCTTAGTTTTCTTTCATTCCCCTATCTCCGAACCTTAGACCTTGTAGAACTTGAGTAGGGGGACCTCTGATAGCCCCAGTTACGGATACTGCTCAAGGTTGACTGGACAGCCATAACAATTGATGGATAGGAGCCTACTCTAACTAAGAACAGCTTCTCTAGTGAATCGCATCGGAAGGATCACAAAGGCTCTGAAAGACCTGCCATCGGTTAGAGCGTCTAGACGGAGGAGACCTGACCTGGGGATATAGCTCCAAGCCCAGCATCCGAAGCATGCGAATCCACGCAAGCCATTGAGAAAGAAGGAACGGCCTAAGAGTGTGGTGAGGCAGGGACTTACATAGAAAAAGATGGAATTCGTGTATGGTGCCCCTAGCGAAGTATGAATAGGAATCAGGTTCTTAAAAGATTATAGAGTCTTCGATACCCAATGCAATCAATGTTATCAATACCAGCTTCAGCCATACATGAATCTTAGCTTGCTTTGAGGGCATATTATGAATGACCAAGCCAAATAGTTCTTTCTTTACCTAACAGAGAAGACTCCGGTCGAACTGCGGCTGCTTTGTCTGCACCGTCTGTAGTCTCTGTGAACATTGGCCATGGAGTATCTTCAAGACCAGGGCGAATATCTTCCTCACTCCTTACATATGTAGTCTCTGGAGACGACTGGATAAACTATCAAATGGATCCTTGCCAGGAATCCCAAGGATCTCTTAGTGAAACTGGGCCTTTTCTACACATAGGCTATGTCTTGCTTAAGAAAGAAGAAAAAAGTAATAAGGAAGGACGTCGGTTAGGACACCGTCATGATCAGACCTCGGAACACCTAGCTGGGCTTAAACCGCACAGGATTTTGCTCATTGATTGGGACTTTATCTCTTCTATAAGGAATTGATTAGGAAAATCAGGAATCCGCATGATCAGCTATTGGAAAGCTACACTCATCCTCAAGAAGAGAACCAGTCTACAAACGCTGCCACAAAGACTGCCGCCGCGCCTTTGAATGTCACTGCTCCAGCCGAACAAGAGAGTCTTGGTGTATAACTCAACCAATAGGTAAAGGCGCTAGTGTAACACATGCACAGCCGTAGCTCCAATCCACACGTTCAGGAGGAGATACCCTGGGTACTCGATCAAGGACAAATGAAAAAGCCCCGGCTCCGGCCAAAGCTAAAAAAGTAAATCCAATCGAAGGACATCCAGTCTCAGCATGGCAGGCGGCTGCAGAGCAAATTAAAATAGAAGGGTGCACCTTGGGTAGGAGTAGTCCAGCGTGAAGATTGCTACTATGCGGATCGTGAGACTTCCTCAGGGAGAAAACTCTTGCAGAGTAGACTCGATCAAATCAAAGATTAGATGGCTGAGTATGAGTTCCAAGTGCATTGGTTGAAAGAGTCATGGCACGAATCGTAGCCTTGAATAAGGAACAAGAAGGGCTTTTGCAAGACCTACCTGAAATGGCACTTGAGGAGAGAAGAGTTGCTGAACGAAGATGTCTCAAGAGGTGACCAGACCCAACCGCCCCTCTAACAGAGAAGAACCGCCTTAGCCGCGTCTCCACCCCGTGACGCCACTCACTCACTACCGCATCGTTCCTATATAGTCTGGGAGCAGCTCTCTTTGCCACTTCTCTTTCTTTGACAGGTCAAGTCTGACCATCAACTACTGACTTGCCAGGTAAAGAATCTCTAGATGCTCTATTCCCCCCTAAAGTCATCGTAAATAGGTCTCTCAAGTGAAAGTCAGTCGTAGCACTTGTTCAATGACAGGGATACTTCATTCACCCCTGGAGTGGACTTCTCGCAGTACATCATGCCCGAGCTAGTACTTTTGCTTGTTGCTTTCTTTAAACTCTGAGACAGAAGGCTAAAGCTCCCTAGTTCTTTTTGGGCTAGAACATCCATTTTCTTTCCTACTGATCCAGTTCAACTCGGTATAAGTCATAGATCCAGTCATGATAAGACTAAGCTAAGTAAGGGTGAGCTCTGACAGCGAGAGAGGAAGAAGGGTAGAGTCAATTGCTCTAAGTCCTAACGACTAGTGTGGCGGCATAGCCTGCTTCCTCAAGCGGAGGAGGGCTCTTTCAATGAATGAAAATTTCCAAGATCGGAGGTTCCGAAGGAAAGAGAAAAAGAGTTAAGCCGGCGAGGAATTCAAGGAATCATAGGCGCTCCAGGCCAATGAACATCGGCTTCAGACCTTAACCTTAGACGTACCGTACTTCCTCAAGATAGTCCGTCTTGCTTCTGCTTGATAGAAACTAGGGTTCAAGTTAAGACTTTTAGAAATCTTCTCCAAGCGGGGGAGAGCCCCAAAGTCAGTAGAGTTAATGGGACGACTCCGCCTTCAATACAGAGGAAGCAAGTAGGGCACAGGCTTTGAGGTTGGAGCCTTGCCCGCGAAGGTATCCCAATAGTTGTGCTAATCCAGACTAGCTAGAAGTAGGCTTCCAGAAGCAATAAGGAATCCTATCGCTATAAGAGGAAGTGAGCATATAGGTTAGGGCACTGATATGAAATTCATTTCTGTAAAAGTGAAGACTTTCCCTGTTATAGTCATCCGGCACTCCGCCTTTCGCCTCACGAAGTCGCTCGGCTCAAGTAGTTCCCATCCGAGTCCTTCCCGCCCTTCTTTCTACAAAAATTATACCCTTATGATTTGCTTAACACATGCAATTTATAAGTGGAATTCTTCCTTCATACACAGAGTGCGAGAAAGAGAGGCCCTTTACAATTTACAATAGGAGATAAGGGAGAAAAGAAAAAAGAGTCATAAGAGAGTAGACATATAAACAAGTAAACCCGGCCCAGGAAGAATGTACCGAAACATCATACATATGAGACTGAAAGCTTCGTGTCTACCCTGTCTCTTGTGAAAAATTCTGTATTGATCGACCTGTGTGACACTAGGCAATCAATTCATTCAATCGACGAACTGGTCGGGATGATAACCAGAGACTTTTCCTGTTCTTGGAGCTCAATCACTAAGGCGGGCTGCTTTCCGAGCTACTCCCGCTTGGCCTTTTCTTTCCACTTCAAATAAGCTTCGGTCACCTTTTTAATTTCTTATTGATGATCAACAGGGGCTTACTGCTCTAATGCACCCGAGTAGAATGCTTTCTTCCCAACATCTTCCCTTTGGCACAGCCATATTCTTGCAGTAATGGGGCTCAAAGTCAACCAATAGTCTTCATAGCATACGTCTACTTACAGCCTAAGGGCAAAGGTAGCGAGATGGGGTCATCGGGCGAGTGATAAGGCAGTTCATCCATTCCGGATATCCAATCTTTCTTGAAAGCAACGAAAGGAGCTTATAGGTTAGGGCAGGTGAGCAAGTGTCCAAGTAGGACTTCCAGGGGTTCTCTCTTTTTTCTGTCTTCTTTCTTATATAGTCTATAGTCAGTCAGGCGAGAGCAGATTAGCTAGATTAGCTGTGGATAAAGAGCCGCTAAACCCGAATAAGAAATAGCAAGGAAGCACATGCAACCTTAAGGTGAAGGCCTTTTGCGCTATCATATCGCGTAATGGCATGACCGTGCGTACGACATTGAGAACGACATGTGGCACATTTAGGCCAAGTCACTCCCAAGTTAGAAATCGTTGCCAAAGCTTGAACTATCACTCAAAAGATGAAGACTGACAGAGGAAGAAGTATAAGTATAAATCGAATCAATATTCAATATATGGCTTGCTAAGATAGGGCCAGGGCAGTCCTAGACGCAAGCACGCTCCTACTGACCACCTTGAAGACTTTCTACCACCTTTAATAAGAGATAGAAAAGTCTAGTCTACATCTATCTTATAATAAGCAATTTATTAGACATCACCTCAGTCCCCTCTACGAAAGCCAAGGCGAAGAAGGAAGGTCTCAATTCAAAATCTTCCATTTCCGATCTTTCTTTGACGACCGGTCCGGTTGAAGAAAGCAATGAGTGACCACTCTCCATTAATGGAATTGAGGGGTAAGAGGCAACAGTTGACTTCCCCTTAAATCTTAGCTATGCTACCTTTTCGTTAGAGGACCTCGATGGATGATTCTATCTTCGGATAGAAATAAGACGACTTGATAGACTTCGTCGATCCGGATAGGTTTTTGTGCCAGCCGCTAAAGAGGAAGAGCTTACGAAGAATAGAACTCACAACCTCCTGTGACAGTAACAAGAAGCTCTAATGCGGCTTACCCGGCCTAATGCGTCGGAGTGAATGGGACCACGGATAACAAGGCTTCAACAACCTTTTCCGTAGCTTTGGAGAGAGAAGAGAGGATAGTCGAGTTCCTAACTCCCAACATAGACAGGAAAGGCGGGATATTACGTCATGGCTCAAAGCAAAGACAGGACTGTGACTTATAGATTTTACAGAATCGAGAAGTGAGGCCAATCAAAGGGATCTCCTGCAGCTAATGTATTCGTGCGTACCTCACGTGGCCAACCTTGATCTCATTTTATGCCCCACTTCCCTTAGCCGAACTCCCAGCTCTTTTCCCGTTGTTCTAGCTCTTTCCGCCATCCTCTATTCAAGTCAGGCTACAGGGGAAGGAAGTGCGAGATCCGGTCATTGAGAACAAGATATTGAAAGCTTCAAACAAATAGTCCGCTAAGGTATCAAAATAGAGCTGCCAGAGGCAAGCCGAAGCGGAGAAGGTTTATCCTAAAGAGTCTCTCTGAGTAGTCTATCAAAGCACAACGAGAATGGCTCTGACTAAGCATCTGGTGAGGGATCAGCTGTGAAGCTAGAAAAGCCAGATGAGGCTGGTGACAAGTTCAAATTGTACTTTTTGTGACCAATATCTGATCGAGAAATGAGTTGATGAACCCTCAAGGGTGGTCTTACCAGAGATAGGAATTTTTCCATTTTTCGATGATCCAACGCGCTAAGGGAATTCATGTTCTCAGTATTCACCACTACCAGTAGGTGCTCCTTGATTCTTCCTTTAAAAGAGGATCTAGCCCTGCCTGTTTCGGAAAATGCCTTGCTGTCGAACTATTATAGAATAGTAATAGTACCTTTTCGGAGGCCGCTTTCAGTCCTCTCATTGGTAGTGGGAGTGGTGACAAGGAAGAAGCTTTCTTTAACGTGTTGTTTACTAGGAACCTTTTCAAAGTAAACCTAACCGCTTTGGCTTTGGAAAGGAAAGACCGGGTGAATAATGAAAAACGTCCGCTAAGGCCCACGGGATAAGGTTTGCAGATGCGATCATGAATCGAACCAGATCGAAACATTCAGCTGTCGACGGACAAAGCCGGAACGTCGACCGCAAACGAAGGATGGGCAGGCCCCGGTTCCCGGGGTTAGGGTATTCCCTATTATGAGCCTACTCAGATCAGAACTAAACTAGTGGATTCTCTTTCGCCTATCGGCCGGCCGGCTTTAAGCAACCTTCGCATTTCCTGCTGAGATCCCAAGTCTCCAAGTGGGCCCTCTTGGCCGCCCACGACCTTGGCTTTTTAGATAATCCCGCTCCTGTGTCGTAGGACTTGTAGCTCGGCAGTCCACCGGGTCGGTTTCTTTATCCTTCCAGTTTCGAGTG
>JAUEKW010137643.1:0-11289 GCA_032274785.1 Ajuga reptans
TTGCGCAATTAAGATTCAAAAAATCCGTATTTTTATAGATTGATCTGACCATTCGCTGATTTGCGCTGAATTGAATCCGTCAAATATGGTATATTTGCGTTTAATTGAATCCGGCTGATCTATCTCTCTGATTTGTTACCAAAAATTTGATTATTTCGTGATTTGCATTAATTAATTGAATATGATTTGATTTGTTGCAGAAATTAAAACAGATATCAGCCGAAAATAAACCAAATCTCGGCCGAAAATACGAAATCAAAGTCATAGAAGCAATTGAGCCTGCGTTTTAGTTTAGGATTCCGCTTTTAGAATGTGCTTTAGGCGGGAAAATCCTTGGTTTCTATTTTAAGACGGATTGCTTATTATATGTAGTAGGATATACATACACACATAGATTTAGTATTAAAATATTTACGATCATAATAATTCAGTCTTTTTCCCTAAAAAAAAAATCAGTCTTTAGCTTAATAACCAATCAAGAGCTTGAAGACAAGGTTTTGTTATTATCTCGCTCCATTATATATTTTCTCGATTTTGTTTAATTTTTCAGGAGCAAAAGATTATTTTATATTTTAATTTTTTTAGATAATTTACAAACATTATCTTTAAGGTTTGACCTATTCACACATTAAAATAACTAATTATATTTTGAAATTATACAAACCACGTCAAGTGCCTTTTGATTTTAACAATGCCTTTTTTTTTTTTCTTGAGAAATATATAATTTAATATTGCTTTTAGAAATTAGAAGTGCAATATATGATGTGATATATTTGTAAGACATAAGAAAATATTTGTAATTTATAGATTTTAATAACTTCCTTTTGTGATAGCTAGGTCAAACCTAATATTAGTTTTTACAATTGTTCCCTTCTTTTTTTTCAAAAATAAAATTTAAAATAAAATAAGTTTGTGTAGGGTTTTGTAAAATGAAGGCTATTTCTTCCTGATTTTGTGTCAATTATTTGGTAACAAAACTAACAACAGAATCTCCACTATTCAGTATAGCTCAACTTCCTTCCTGAACTCTCTCTCTCTCCCCCTTTCTCTCTCATCAGCTAACATCATTTTAAGTAGCACAAAATTAGAAAGAGAAAAATGAAAGCTTAGTGCATAACGCATCAATGGCGAGCTTGGATACAGCTGCAGCAGCACCATTAGTCTTATATCCTTCCATTTTTCTCATTCTTTTATTATCTTTCCTCAATCTTCACTTCCATTTCATCTCATTTCCTTCTTCTTCTTCCTCCTCTTTCCTTGCTCCACCTCCCAACCAGGTATACTTACCAACCAGCTAATGTGTCGAAATCTTATAAAATGAAACTAATTAATAACCTCGATTGGTTGAGTTTGATTGCAGAGAAGTAAAGTTTTGAGAGTCGAGGAACAACTGGCGAGCGCTCGAGCAGCCATACGTGAAGCCGGAAGAAAACGCAGTTACACGTCAGCGTATAAGAATGAGGCTGCAGCTTTTGTTCCTCCATCAGATCCAATTTACAGAAATCCTTATGCTTTTTTTCAGTTAAGTCTCCCTCTCTTTAAACAAATAACTGATCTTAACATCCTCGATTTTAAAATGGTGTTTTATACAATATCATATGCTTATCGCATATTGATAAAGTTAGAATATAAGATTAAGTACTATTTAGAATAGAAGATCTCACTTGCTTAACACAGCTAAATTGTCCAAAATTAGTGTTGAAAGACATTAATTATTGGTTTTATAGATGCTATACTCATTGAATTACATTATGTCTATATAAATATATATGTATACATGTTTATGATATATATAGAAAAATAAATATATCGTGCTTCATGGAATTCACAAATATAGTTTCCTTAATTAACAAAAATAAAATCACCAATATAGCCCTAGATATACCTTCGTCCCCCTTGAGGAGGGTAATCATTAGGATCAAAGACAGAGTTGGAGCGGCCTGACGGGGCCGCCCCTCAAATTTTCCGGTAAAATTACTAAAAATATGTATATATAATGTAATTAAGTTAAAAAACGGAATTCGTCATCTTCAAATTAACGATGTAGCATATAAGTTGTACTGAAATTTAAATTTTCAAAATTGTCTACTAGTATTACTGAAAGCTCTCAACTAACAAGACTGAAAATTGACTTTTTTTTTTTAAAGAAAAACCGATGGATTTGGTCTAGTAATAGCAGATATTATTGCCATGTGGGACATTTGGAAAATATCATTTTAACTAAGATTTTATTTCCATGTGTGCATTAAGGAAAAAAAAAGGGCCCCGTCATTTTAAATAGGTAAAATTATTTTTCACAAAGTGAATAAGGGACTAAAATATAATAATTTTATAATTAAAGCAAATATTTTTTAATCTAATTTTCCTCCAGCTATTTATTTTTATTTCTTAAGTTGTAGTGAAATATAGCACGTACGTGGACTGTAATCTCATTCCCATACTCATCCTAGGCACAAGTTACTATGTCTATTAGCAATATACAAAATTTATGAATAAGATATTTACACAATACCAGTCAATAAATTGACCTGTGTCTATCGTGAGTAAGGAAATATTTTTAATATGAAATGATTAAATAAAATATGTGGTTGAAATATGAAGGATATAATATTCGAGTTAATTGCCTGCAATACTCAGAGACACATTTACAAAAGATTCCTATATAATAATAATAAACTTAAAACAACAACAGTTATATAGTCCAGTTTCTATAGGTAGCAGCATTATTTAGCTCATTTACTAATATCTAACTATTTATATAAGCATTAAATAGTATATTACTATATTGAGTAGTATAATACTCATGGGAATATATTTTTGTCTTTTCCAATAATTTTTCTTAATCTTTGTGAAAAAATCAACAAGCCTATATAATTGAGACGTAGGGAGTAATAATTATGAGTGGATCTAATTAAGGTAAATATCGGACTCCAACCCAGGGCAAAATTTGTAGAACCACACGTTTTTTTTTTTATTATGATTTTTATTATTCTAGTTATTATTTTTTTACTAAGCCCACCCCATTTAATTTTTTTTGTTCACATTCTTGTCTCCATCCCACCAATAAATAAGTATCTTAAACCGAAAATCATGTCCAATTATTTTGTTTCAAATTAATCTATCAATTGTTTTAGTAAATTGTCAATAGAATTTTTTTTTATATATAGATTTTGTTACTAATTTTTTTTTTTAAGTATAGTAAGAAGCAACTTCTTTTCATATTAATATTTTCAATGTATTTAAACTTTTACATTGTAGCTCACCCATCACCATATCTTGGATCGCTCCTGATAATAACAATAATACTAATGAAAAAATGAAATAAAAGAAAAGAAAAATAGATAAATAATTCCATGGTGGTCTCTATATTCCAAGATTTGCAAAATTTATGAACTACTGACGGTGACACATCAGCATGTGTCCATCGTTAATGTGTAAAGATCGTATCCTCAAATCATGGATGAAGTAATAACTGCATTCACTGAGATTATGACACATCAGATGTTGGGCATATTAACTTGTGCCCACCACGGGTAGGGGAGCGGGAATGTTGCACTTACTACTACTTTTCAGCACTACAACAATCTGAAACTAATGACCTTTTTATCCCCCACACAACTAAAATGAAAATAGGAGCTACAAGGAGATGGAGAAGGTGTTCAAAATATGGGTGTACAAAGAGGGTGAGCCCCCTCTATTTCACGCTGGGCCCATGAAAAACATTTACTCTGTGGAAGGCCATTTCATAGACGAACTTGGGGGCCCAGATAGTAGGTTCCTCGCGGCCCATCCCGACGAGGCCCATGTCTTCTTCCTCCCTTTCTCCATGTCCAATATAGTCCACAACCTCTACAACGGCCACGGCGACTACGATCGCCGCCGCCTGCAGGAGGTGGTGGAGGATTACGTCGGAGTTTTGGCCAATAAGTATCCCTATTGGAATAGGAGCGCCGGAGCTGATCACTTCTATGTTGCTTGCCATGATTGGGTACGCCTATCTGTTTTAAAATAAAAGTCTTGTTTTTTTCTTTTTAGCAGAAAAATCTTATTTTTATAATTAAAACGGTCATAAAAGCATGGCTTTTTTTTAGGACGGGGAGTAGAAGGATATATATTGTGTTTATTTCTTTATATGTATATATATGTGTGTTGGGGGAGCTTCTATCAAACGATTGAGACTTGCATAGGGCCCTAGACGTAGGGGGGCCTCCTAGATTTAAATAAACTAGTACTACCTTCATTTTTTTAGTTGTTCTTTTATGTTTTATAAGATGTTTATAAATACTTGTTCTTTTAAATTTTTTTCCCATATTTCTTCCAATATTATTCCTTAGAAATTGGAGAGAGATAATATAAAGGAAAGAGTGGTGTGATTTTAGGAATTTGAGGAAATAGAGAAAAATTCATTAAGTACTTAATTGTCCATTTTACTTACTCCTTAATTTTCAAATTCTAAGCTAAAAGAACAACTAAAAAAACTTAGGTAGTATTTTCTTTTTTAGCTAGTTTGTGTGTGATATATTAACATATACATATGTTAAAATGTTAAACACTTAAAAAGTCCAAAATCACTAAAATTATTGACCGAATCAATTCTCTTAACTTGAAAAATTAATAGCCCAATTTTTTGGAAACGAAAAATAAAAAAATACTAAATTTTTTATTCAGTATTCCTATTTCTAAATAAGTTAATTTGACTGAAAAAATTAGTTAATTTGCTCCAATTTTTTGCAGGGACCATTTGCTACACAAGCGAAGCCGAAGCTTTTCAAGAACCTAATCCGTGTCCTCTGCAACGCAAACGTGTCAGAAGGTTTCGACCCGACCCGAGACGCGACCTTCCCCGAAGTGAAAGTCCCACCCGACAATCTGAACCCGCCCGACTCCAACCAATCAAAATCCTTCCTGGCATTCTTCGCAGGGGGCTCACACGGCCACATTAGAGAGATCCTTCTGCACCACTGGAAAGACAGAGACAACGACATCCAAGTGCACGAGTATCTCCCCAAGAACATAAGCTACTTCGGCATGATGGCACGTGCCAAGTTCTGCCTCTGCCCGAGCGGCTACGAGGTGGCCAGCCCGAGGCTGGTGGAGTCGATGCACATGGGGTGTGTGCCTGTTGTCATCTCCGATGGGTACCCGCTGCCGTTGAGCGATGTTCTTGATTGGAGCAAGTTCTCGTTTGAGGTTCCGGTGGGGAGGATACCGGAGATGAGGGAGATACTGGAGGCGATTCCGGTGGGGGAGTATTTGGAGAAACGGAGGCAGGTTTTGAAGGTGAAGAAGCATTTTGTACTTCACCGCCCGGCGGAGGCGTTTGATGTGTTGAGTATGGTCATGCATTCTGTCTGGCTTAGGAGGCTTAATGTTAGGTTGCATGTGTAAATATTTTAATTATTTTTTTGTGGTAGGGCATCGCACGTTTTTATTCTTATTTTTGGAATTAGTTAATGCTTATAAGTTTCGCAAAACATCTTATTAGATATTTAGTAGCTTATAACCTTTTAAAAAGTGTATGACATGTTTCTCTACTTCATCTCAATACAATATTTTATTATTTAATTAGTTGTATACATCCTTAATGCCTATGATGTGCTCCAATTTTCAAACACCAGCATCTCGGAGGAAATTTAAACCATTTTGGGATAACAACAAAAATATACTTCCCATGTCTCATAAGAAGAGTTATGTATCAAAAAATTCTTTGTCCCAAAATAAGTCATGTTTCAAAAATAAACACCTCATTTTACTAGTTCGTGTGAAAAATTAAAGTTTTTCATTTGACATGTTAGCTAGATATGATTGAATAACAAATTAAAATAAGACGTGTGAGTGTGTATTGATGATTTTTGGAGAGTTGAACATTTATTAAATTGAACATTTTTAAATATGACTCATATTATTAGACAGATTAAGTAATATCTATGTAAAAAAATATGAGTAAAGGGGGCACGGAACCCCTGCCGAGAATTGAGATCGACATGAACCGCAATCAAAGCGCGCTTGAGAGAAACGGGAATATAATTAAGGGAGTGTTTTCCATTACTTATTTAAAGTACTTTTGTCATTATTTACGGAAATAAATATTTTTACTATAATTAAGCACTTATAGGGCAAACGCTATAAGCAACGAATGGGTTGCTTTTAGTAGCTTTTTAGCATTTTTGTAAATTTATCAAACTTCTTTAAGTAAAATAAGTGATAAAATGCACTTGTTTATCAAATACCACCATTTTTAAATTTTGGTCAATAGCGTTTTATTCTCAAACACTAGCTGCTTTTAATAATAAGTATTTTTTCATAATTTTTAATTTTAATTTTAATCACTTTCTCAAAAGCACAAGCAATCTCAAACACTTCCTAACTCATATCTTAAGCAATTTCAAGAATTCTCTTCAAAATATAGTTATGTTGCCATTTATTCGATTTCAACGCATTTTGAGCACATACCATCAGAACCTGAAATCAAATAAGAACTGAGACATCTTGAATTGTCAAGCACAACTTTGAAATAGTAGTCAAGAGTTCAATCCAAAGTTCAAACCCACTTTTCTTGCGTGGTTAATTTGGCATCTCTACTCACAGAATGATCAAAGCAAGCATAACTCCCATGTCATTTTTCAAATTTTATAACTATATTATTTAGAGAAAACTCTCTATCGGATGGAGAGTGATTTCTGATCCAGATCCCAACCGTAATTCAAGGAAAGTTTCCACTCCCACTTGCAATCTCTGACACGATCCGAACAACCCGACACAACCGAACCAAAAAATTAAGGGTTAGGGCCGATCCAAATGGGTTCGGGTAAAAAACGGGTTTAACCCGAATAACAATGAAAAAAAATGGGTTGGGTTGGGTCAACCCACAACCCATTTCTTTTAAAAAATAAAAATAAAAATTAGGGTATATATAAAGTTAAGCATATTTGTAAACTTTTTAAGAATTATTTTTCAAGTTCTCAACTTGTTTTATTGACATGTATAAGTAATGTGCACGTATTTTGTGTTGTTGGCTTGTATTGTTACCGTTTATTTAATCAATTTTACTCTTTTGGGCCATAAATATATATTTGCAGTGTTAAATTCAATTTAAAATTTAAAAAAATTATATTTTTTATATTTTCATGTTTTAGGATCATAACAATCACTTTAAGTTTCTAAGGAAAAGTAAAAAATAATAGAAATGAATTTTTTTTTTTAAATTTCAGGTTGGAAAAAGATTGTCGGGTTGACCCACAACCCAAACATGTCGGATTAGGGTTGCGAATCTCAACCCGTTCAAGTTCGCAGGTCGGGATCGGGTTAAGGATAAGTTCGTAATAATCAGGTCTCAACCCGACCCGCGAACCCGCAACTCAACCCGTTTGACACCCCCTAACTCCCACCCGGACAACATAATCAGGAATTCCCCGCCCCATTCAAATCGAGTCCCAGCAGAGAGTCCCCGGCAGACCGAGGGGGGTATTCGTCATAAACACGAAACGTCACGTATAAATTAAAAGAAAACACCATCTATTACAGAATGCACCTGCATGAAATGAAACCGAGAATGGCTCAATGTAGTTACTAATAAGTCTATAATTATAGTCACAGTTTTGGCCGGCCAGATTCTGATCATGAAATGTCATGTAAAAATTGACTAAAATGCAAGTTCACAATATTGAAACTGCTCTTCTGCAACCTCCCCAATAGAATACAACATAAATTTAAAAAAAAAAAAAACTAGGATAAAATGTGCCAAGCAAGAGCATCACATGATAATTTGGAATCTGTGACAAACATCTGGTAGCTGTCTACTCTGAAATGAGCATCAATCACTAAAAGGCCATTCGACCAGCAAGCCTGCTCTCCGATATCCTTCGGTCGATTGCTGCATCAATGGAGCTCATCTGAAATAAATCCCACTCACCAAATATTAGTACAGAATAAAATTTAGCCAATCATATAGTCATCATTCAAATACTGGAGAAATTTCTCGTAGACAGTTGGATACCAAAACTTCACAGGAGGAGCTGACCTGGACTATCGGAATCACATTCGGTCTTATTATAATATTGCATGGTAATACAGAGGGGGGCAAAATCCCGTTGGCCAGATGTGCCACCCAAATTCAATGCTTCGTTACGAAAAGATTACTTGATAGAACAAATATAAATTTCCAAAAAAGTAAATACATACACTCTGTTCTCAACCTTGTAAGAAGCTATGCTGGAGGCTCCTCGAGCGCGATTGTAGCATGCTAGTGAGAATTAAGTTACTAATAATCAGCAATCATAATGAAAATACCTACTTGAAACCTTTGTTGACCACAAATTTGGTGGAATTGCTTGCCAACCGGAGAATGTTCCAAGAAAGAGGTAACAGCCATCGATGGGGTAGAAATAACAGCATACATGATCAAATTGCTAATGGTACTTTTCTTTGTGTTATTTAGTTATAACCGAAGAGCAAATTAAAGCACACATAGAAATACCTTTTATAAATACAAAAGAGCTAACAAGCGAATTCAAAAACCGCAAGAAGCAAAACCTAGCCACCTGGATAATTGAGCAACTCAACACAATATCCATATGGAAAAACCGGCAGTAATAGGCTGTTTGTGACTTACCTGGCTATTCTCATCATGGACCTGATACTTCAACAGGGACATTCTTCTTTCCTCCTACAAATTCAACATCACAAATAAGTGTGAAAGCTCCACAAAAGCAAAGGAAAAGCCATCGAATTGCATAAACATTTAGACAAGATAGACTACTGACCATTGACATTGCCTCGTCATCCCACACTAAGTAAACCTCATTCGTCACGGGTTGAGTAGCAGGAGCCTTGTTTGCAATTATTGGAGGAGGTCCAATAGAGGGACCACTAGTATTTGGACCAGACGCATAAGAATGTGAATTTGTAGGTGTTACTGCAGCATTAAATAATTGAGGAAGACAAGCATTCAGAAACAGCATCCACATCTCATCGGAAGAGAAGAGTAAGGGATTTAATTCATCACATGGATGCAGACGGCAGAATATATGAGGCAACACAAGGATCAAAGTGAGCATCACTCATGTTTTTAAGTTTAACATCAGGAAAAGTAATTCTCGCAAACTCTGAACCATTAACTTTGTTCAAACATCTCTTGTGGTAGTCAAGAGAACATGCATTGAATAGAAATGTGTTACGATATTCTGTCATCACATTTATTGTCGCATCATCATAAATATTATAAACCTAGTGAAGAAGTATCTCATATAAACCTCAATAATACATCAAAACATGCTCAAAATGTACAAGACCTCCCTTGTAATTGCAGGCGTAACAGAAAAATACTATCATCAGGTAAGAATCAACTGAGGCGATACTTAAGCAATTCTTGAGCAAAATGGACAGCTAGAGACGAGGATAACAAAACCTTGAAAGTAGAAATTCAAGATGTCCTAGTTATCTCCCAGAAAAAGATAATAACAACCCAACTATTTCAACTATATTACAAAAGGGTGTCTTTCATTTCACTAAGACAAAACCAAATAACAGAACATTATCATCAAAATCAGACAGATCAAGATGCAAATATAAACCTGGAATCCCAACGTTGTGATAGTATGGCAAATTGAGGTGGGGATCTGTGCTCTTCATTTCTGACGGAGAGCTTAATGGCAAGCTCATTGGAGGAGTATGAACAGAAAATGGTGAACTTTGAAGAGAAGTGCTACTGTTAGGAACAACAGGAAACAAAGGTTGGGATACAGTAACTGTTGGTGAAGCCATAGACATTCCAGGAGGAGCGATTGGTAAGGGTTGAAGCCCCGGGGGTGTTGCCGAGGAGACAGGAAGCCTTACATTCTGTACAGGAAACAAAGGCTGTTGAGGCAATCCTGCTGGTGCAGGAGGTGTAACTGACACAGGCTGTTGTGGATACCAAGCTTGAGGGCGAGGTGGAACCGGCCAACCAGCAGGCGGCATAGGTAATCGAGGATTATAACTGCACCATAGTGATAATATATAAGAGACATGCTACTAACAGATAGCAGTAATTCCCAATTACCTTAAATCGTTTAAATGTATAGGACTATTTGTTCAACTTACACCTTTTCCATTTGATATTTAAATATTGCTCCATATGTTGCAGATAGATATTATATAACAATTTAGTAAGTTTTGTCAGGAACCTACAATGGAGGCATCGTTGCCATGGTTGGGTGGCCAGGATACCCAACACCCATCGATCCTGGAATCATACCACTAACAGCTTGGGTTGGAATATCAACTTTAGCTGCCTTCGAAGGATTCTCTTCATCTGCAATAGATAAATATATAAATAGATCAAAAACACAAAAATACAATACACCTACGACAAGGAATGTCAATTAAAACCTCAGCCAGAAATCGCAGAATAATGAGCATACCTTCTTCTCCATAGTGAGCAGCCAGGGCATCAGCTGGAATTCCTTGCATTCCGTAAATTTCAATTTCAGTTGATTCTCTTCCAGGTTTAGCATTTGGGACTCTGGACAAGAATGCCATCTATCTTAGATTAAAATTCTATAGGCATCGAGTAAAAACTTAAAAGTAAATCACTACCCAAATTAAGCAATTAAAGCGCAGATATATCCATTGTAAGAACAATTTTAACATCAAAACACACACACGCGCACATTTAACGAGAAAACGAAAAGATAGAAAGAGACGGACTTGGAAACTTGTTCTTTGTGAACCTGGAGGACATGGATGACCATGCCGCCGGCGGTGGAGAGCTTCTTGTGGCACACGTGACATTTGAAGTGCTTGGCCTTCTGATGCTGCACCAATATCTTCTCGTCCTCAAATTCCCTATCGCAGTAGTAACACCACATCTTGTCCACCGCCGCTCTCTTCTTCTTCTTCCCCATTCTGCTCAAATCTAATCAATCCTCTTCCGATTCGAGATTAATCCACCAATCAAACTCAAATTAGTCGCGAAGATTCAGCAATTTGTGAAGAATATTTGTATTTAATCGGAGTCAGTTGCAACGATTCAATACAGGATTGGAGCTTGTTTGCAATTACAGTTGTAATTTATCAGACAGTCGTAACAATCCAATACAATTGAGATCGGAATTTGTAAGAGAGTAGAGAATGGCCGACGAGAGCGGATTAGGGTTTCTGGGTTGAAGGAAATACCGTCATAAATATTTTTACTTTCTTTTTTTTTTTTGACGAATTAACTACAGTTGTGAACTACTCCGGTCTCGCTGTAATGTTTATATAGAACATGTTTGTTTGGGTTTGCTCGCAAATCAGTTGAGGATGTCTACA